>PGTU02003145.1:0-16490 GCA_002896215.2 Cicer echinospermum
CTTATTATAAAAGTTCAATTCTATTACTTTTGTTAGTTTCAAATATTATTTCACTAAATTCAAAAACTTTTTGTTCAATTTTAGTAATTAAACATAATTCAATAGTAAAACGCAATCATTGAGTTCGACAATCGATGTTATAATTTTTATTATTACTTGCAACAATTCAGTATACTTGTTGAAATATTATCACATGCCTTTGACTAATTATAATCTTTTCAATTTTGAGATTAACTTCAAATTGACATGTACTAATCTTGTGTTAAAGTAGTTATTCCTCACTTACGGACATAAGATATTTGACTTCTTGTTTATTTAAATTAAATAAGTTTATTTTGTAACTGTTGTTTTTCCTTTCTTCCCTTTGGAATCGACATACTATAGTTTACAGCATACTCTTAATTTTCTGGAATTGAGGTAACCAACAATACCCCTTACTTTCTTTTTTTCTCTCTATAAAATGTCATGAATAATCTCTTTTATATCTTTGTATGAAACATATAAGAAATTTCAAAATTTAAATTATAATTGTAACAATATGAGAAAATTATATCTTAATCATACTATGAATAAAAATGACTTTTGTCTGAATCTAGAAAATTGAATTTATTTAAATATAAAATCATTTTAGATATTAATAAGATAGATATGATAATCATCTTTTTCTATATTTGTGTCGATGAAATGATATTTATTTATAAGCATTACGGGAAATATAGTTAATTGCACCATATGGTCATATAAAACTTGCTATATATTATTTATAGATATAATATTCAACTGTATTATTTATATTTTTATTAAAAAAATTAAATATAAAACTTTATGTATTACTTTCAAGCTATCTAAAAATTTTATTAAGTAAGAGTGTGATATTATAATCATGATTATTATTATTATTTTTATAAATTAAGGAAGAGTGAAATTATTATCAACTAATTAGTGGCCCTACTCACCATTTTACAAAGGAAATTGAAATCTCATGAAGTTATAAGGTCTCTTACTTTTAAAAGACATCTAAATGGAAATAATTATTACCATTTATTTCAATTAAAACATAAAATATAAATATAGATGAATTGGGCTGGAATTCAAAAATGTACAGGGGGACAATTGATTTTTTCCATATTAAGAAAAACATTATTATAAGATAATTTTAATAGATATAATAGCTAAAAAATAAGAGTATTTCAAACGGTAAATTCAACTTCCGTTGATTAAATAAGATCAATTGCTATATTGAAATAACTCATATATTTTTTAGTCATTAAATAGAGTCCACTATGCCATATTAGTTGGAGCAATTCATTTATTTTTTTACGATTTAATATATTAGATCCCACAATTTTAATTTATATATTAACATTTTATTCTATATTTAATTTTATTTCAAATTAAAATATTAATTAAATATTTCAATTATATATATACATTATTGTAATTTAATTTAAAATTAAAATTGACCTTTAAATTGTATATTCTTAAATTAAAAAAAATAAACAACGCGTCATTAAAATTAATAAAAGAGATTATGATCATTAAAATATTATTATTAATAAATTTAAAAGAGCTAACAGTAATAAAATTAATTTTAAAAAAAAGATAACGATTATATTTGTATATTATTTAATAATTAGTAAAAAAAGTAACGTATTTTGGCACATGTGTGGTCTAAGTTCTCTAATTATTAAAAATACTACAAATCTCAAAATATAATTAATAAAACAATAAATTCAAAAAATATTAGCATATCAATAAGAGATTTAAGTATAATAATAAATAATCAAACTAGATAAATTTATTTTGTGCCAAATAACCTCCAATAAGATTTAAAATGAAGATAGATATGTAGGTACGTTGGAAAATAATATTAAGGCATTTTAAATGGTAGGAGTATCTCAACTAAAGAGAGAGTGAAAATGTTAAATTTTGATAACATAACTATATATGAATTGTCGTGATTAAAAGGAAAGAAACATATGACTTTTTTAATTAATAATTTGTCATTTATATAACTGTTAATCATAGTCATCTATGTATAGTCAAGATTTAACATTCTCACACTCTCATTGAAAATCTCTTCATATTTGATATGCTCCTTTCAAACGACAATATCATATCAAATATTTTTGTCAAAAATAATTTTATTATAAATCATATTATATTCCAAAAGAAGAAAAAAATATTAATTGTATTTCTAATAAGTTGCTTTTACAAAATAAGAAATTGAACATGACACAATTTATGAGTCTGCTGAATAGTTTTGTTATGATATCAAATTATACTGCAAATGTATTTTCTATGCGTATAAATGGAGGTTGTTGTTTTTCAACTTAAATTGTCATAATTATTGTCATAATTATGACATCGATTATGTTTGTTTTTGTAAAAGCTGATGATTTTCCATCACCTAAATCAACATATAGTTTTATTGGTCAAATCATTTGCTTTGGGAAGTGTGCTTTCAAATGTAGAAATTTAATTGCCAATCGTCAATTTTATGCAGCTTGTGTTGCAACTTGTGAAACAACTAATTGCCATGAGACATTATCCAACGATGCATATGATTGTAACGCTAGTTGTGTTCACTCGAATTCCAATTAGCTAATATGGGTAAGATCATACATTATCTCTTTTTTTATTGTTTATTTTATGAAACACATCTTATAAACTTATTGAATCAAGACTTGAATATATTTTTAGTTTCAATAGATATAGTCCATCTAGATTTTATCTCTATAAATGTTTTTCAATATTTTAGACATCCATCAATTCCACATATTTTTAACTCAAAATTAGAACTAGCAACATATATAGACATTTCAAACAGAGTGATTTTTTTTGTCGAAGTTGAGAGATATTTATTTTTAATTAATTGATTTAAAGTGATCCATGTGACAAGTATTAATTAAATAATATTAAGATATTGACTTAGGTGTCATATGGACACGATGTCCTTAATGTTGCCATATGATCAAAACTATCTATACTTTGATGGTCCACAAGACATTAGTTTGAACAGAAGGGCGACCAATTTGTCATTTTAATGTAAACATTTTTAACAAGTGATGCGATTGTAAGAAATATCAAGCTAAACATATGTCTTGTTCACATGTTATAGCAACATGTTCTAGCATAAAATATAATTATTGGAGCCTTATACCTGATGTGTACAAGGTGGAAACGGTACTAAAAGTCTACGATGAAGTGTTCCAACCCATACCAAATAAAGGATATTGGCCACAATATGAAGGTGTTACCGTGTGTCACAATCCACTAATGTGGAGAGTCAAGAAAGGTCGTCCAAAGAACAAACACATTAGAACAGAAATGGACACTACAGAAAGAGTACCAAGAAAATGCGGATTATGTCGGGTCTCTGGTCATACTAGAAATCATTGTCCATTAAACTACATCAATTTGTATATTATTTTTTTTAATTTAATGGTATGATTTTTTGAAATTTATAATAATAATTAATCATTTTAATATATAACTATATTATTATTTATAATAAATAATAATAATTTAAAAATATAATAATTTATTTATAATTTATTATGTATTTTATTTTATTTATTATTATATTTTTATTATTTTTTAAATAATTAATTAATAACAATGTTAAATATATATAAAAACCAATTTAGTTATCTTAGGCTCTTTCCTTGGAAAAGAGACCTTTTTATTATGCTTCTGGAAACTTTTTCCCTCAGCTGATCGCTTCGTCGAGGAACGCGACTTCCTACTTAAAAAGTAGGGTCTTTGCGTAAATAATTTTTTAAATCCTTAGATACTTTATACAAAATTAAAAAAATTTAAAAACGGGACCTATTTCATTTTAAGTCTTAACTAGCCATGACTATCCAGCACAATTTTTTTTTGTTCTCATCCAAAATTGTTTTTTCCTTTGAGTTACTTAATTCAATACAATTTTTTGGAATTTTAGTGTTGTCAAACCCTTTTTAAGGCAATATCAATTTTTTGGTTTAAAATACGTTATTTTGCTTCGTAAACAACGTATAGATAGTGGCCTTTATTTATCTACTAATTATTTTTCTTTATTTTGGAGGTAAATTTTCTTGATTCAATTTAGAAAATTGACCTTAGAGTTGTCCTTATATTTTATTTTGAGTTGATTGATGAAAGACAAGGAGTCAAAAGGACCTAGGATTCTCCCTTATAGACTCGAATTTAGTGTGTGAAAACATTGAAATAAATAAATGAAGATAAACAATTTTGAATTAATATATATTTAATTGAGTATGAATAGGAAAACGGTATTTCTCAATGATTCATTCTGAGACTCGCTATGTTACAAACGGTTACCCTTTGAAAGACAAATTAATTATTATTTTTTTGAAAATATGATAATTGATGAGATTAAAAAGGCCTAAATAGAAATGTTTATAAGGAGTTGATTGGATTAATTTTCAAGGGTTGTGGACTATTTTGATATTTTGATATTATTCTAACTTGGATGGTGATTGGAATTTCTTGCCTATGTTTGACTTGATGAGATTTTTTGATGTGATGATCAACTTTGAATGCATTGTGTGGCATAATAATATGTGATGATGATATGTGACTAGTGATTGAGATGTTATCAAATTGTGATGAGTATTTTGATGTCACTCCACTCCATAGTTGATGAAATAATGTTGATTCCAACTTGTGCTAACGATGATGCTCTTAATGGAGTAGTTTAAGTCAACGAGGAGAGAAAATAGATGTTGAGAGTGTTTGACGTGGAGATTATTTTATCAGTATATAAGTAGGGTTTAATAAGCCTAATGATGTTACAGAAGTACAATTGAATAAGCGTGATAGTGGAGGTTTGTTGTTGAGCCTTACGGAAAGACTGTTAGACCTTAGGGGTATTATGATGGAAAATTTCTAAGTGACTTGGAGATAGCCCTCCAAATTTCAGGAGCTACCATGCAATACTCGTTTACTTTGATTGTCGTATATATGTGTCTTAGGTTGAGTTACAGAGAATCTAAGAGGACAGAGCTAATTTAAATTTTCCATTCACTTGCCAGCTAATATCAGTTCTCGTACTGAGTTATTTTAGAGTAGAATGCTACAAAATGTGAAAAAAGTATAGTCTAAGCTCAATGTATAGCATGCATTTTCTTGTGGTGTGGTTTTGCTATGGTTAATGTGTATCATATGTGATAATAATTTCTCTTACACGATTATGTTATAAAGAATGTATTGAATTTTTTTTTTGAGTGATTTTGAATTATAATATGATATTATTTCCTTGAAAATGTTTGGATATACGTGATATGTTTACATATGGTTATTATGATTATTTGTGTTTGTTCTTCTTACTTATATTATAATATCAACATGATTTACAAGAACTCTCCCCATTCATATTTGTGTTTGACTGTCTGGTCCTTTTTTGCAAACTTGTAAGTAATTACAAGTTAATGAGTCTTAAATCCATGTTTAGAAGAAAGCCCTGCTCTAAAGGTATGTGATACCTGGAATGTGATTTATTAGTTGTATTTTACTTATTTAATTAGAAACAACTTTTCGTAACAAAATTTTTTTATTACTAATAAGTTTTTGTAATTAAATTATGAAATTATAGGTAAATGAACTTTATTAAATTTGCATTGTTATATTTGAGGAAGATAGTATAAATTGTCCAAGTGTACTTTGAGAAATAGAATATCCTAAATAACTTTTAAAAGTTTCTTTTTCCTTTAAAAACACATTTTCATTATTTGTTGTGAATTATTTTTATAATATGTAATAGTATATATATATATATATATTATATATATATATATATTTAAAGGAAGGAATAATTATAAATAATATTTGTTATAAATATTTAAAAATTTATTAAGTTTAATTTGAAGAATTAATTAGTTTCAGTGGTAGTAGTCCTGTGTTAAACCGACGTACATGCGTTTTAGGGCAGTGAATCCTTTCAAAGTTTCTTCAAATTAAAACAAATTTTTTTTTAAAATATGGATAACTTATTTTGTAGAACTTCTTCTTTTCCACTCCTATCTAACAAGATATTGAATATCTCTCGCTGGAACTGCCATCTTTATCGGGGCAATGGAATGGGAGAATCTTCAAAAACCATTCTCAAAAAAATTATTTCAAAACCCCCACAGAAGGGTCATCTTGTAAACTAATTTCAAAATCCCACAGGACCATCCTGTATAAATAATTTTCAAAACTAAAACAGGAGAAACATCAAAATTTGTTTTAAATGAATCTCAGATTACTTTGTTATAACCAAAATTCTGAGTATTTTGTTATAAAACGAAAATTTCAAAACATTAGAAATAGAGGACGACTTTTATGACAAAAATCCTAATTTGTCATTTCAAAAATCTTTCCAGAAGGCTGATTTTTCAAACATTGAGCCTTTACTACAAATCTATCTTGCATTAACAGGTTCTGAACAATACAGGACAACCCAAAAAAAGCTCCAATGGCCTTTATTCGACCGCAAAAATAGACAAAATATCCCACCTTCAGAATCGGGATCAAACCTTCATACCTCAAAACTATTCCCACCTGACTTCAAAACCACAATAAATCATTGTAATGGAGGTCTAATATATCATGTATCGGGCCTAGCCCATATTTGATTCCAAACTTAAAAAAAAATTGTTATCAAACAAATGAATATTTTCTGAAAAGCAAAAGGAAAATTTGGATACGACTTGCTTTTTGATACTTGGAGGGATTGAAAATTTTGTCCATCATCTAGTTTTGAATCTTATAACAAGGATTGTTTGCGCCTGTTTTTGATTTATTTCAAAATACCATGTTGTAACCCATGGTAAGGAAAATTTTGTAGAGAAAAGCATCAAAGGGTGAAAAATGCGTTCTCTGTCTGTAGGTTTGTAGTTGGTTTTGTATAGTTGGAAGCTTTCGTGGACTTCCAAATGAAGAATATATGGGGTTGAACCATAAAGTTTCCTCCAATGGGAAAACCATTGAGGGATTTTTGAAGGGTTCATAGTGAGGTTAAAGAAAAATAGCCAAGTATTACTAAATTTTTGGTTTTGGATGAGAAAAGCATTATACCAGGCTTGTTGGTAGTCCCAGTAATTGAATGTTCTTACAGTGATTTATTGTGTTTGAATCTAGTGGAAATGTTTTGGGGTATGAAGGTTTGAATCCCCATTATGAAGGTTGAGATTATTTTGTGTATTTTTGCGGTCGAATAGGCCATGAGGCCTTCTTTTGGGTTGTCCTGATGCTTACAGAAACCTGTCTCTCTCAGTAAGGCTAGGTTTGATTAAATCCAAGGTTTGAAAACCAGCCTTCTAGAAGATTTTGAAAATGAAAAATTGGATGATTTGTCATAAAAGTGGGTCATCTATTGTCAATATTGGAAATTTCATTTTAACAAAATTACTCAGATTTTGGTTTTAACAAAGTAATATGAGATTCATTTAAAACACATTTTTTATGTTTCTCCTTGGGTGTGGTTTTGAATTATTTTACAGATGGTCCCTCCTGTGGTGTTACGCCTCGGATTTTTAATCCAAAATGTTACTTAAAAAAATACTTATTTCTATAGAAAAAGTTTACGAATCTTTGGTTTTTTGAATAATTAACATTTATTTATTTTACATTAAATTAGAACAATCACGTTATTCAATATCATTAAGAAAATATTATTTCAAAATTAAAATAATATGAAGACAATTATTCTTAACGAAAGGTAAACCACTTCCGTATTTCTAGGATTCTAGTACATTTTAAAAGTTGTGACCAAAGATCAAAGAACTTATATTGGACAATTCTATTATTACAAAATCGTCTTGAAAGAAAACCCATGTTTTACTCCGCGTTCACCACACGTCAATACTCATTAACTACTCTCTGAATCTCCTCGAACTCATTAGTACCTAAAATGTGTTGTGTAAGGGTCAATTTTTTTTCCCATCATCCACATCAAACCAAAGGCAAGACATATAGAAGAATAACACAAAACTCATAACGTAAAAACTTCCCACTTTAAAGAAAAAAAATGCACAAACTAATAAATTTTTATATCAACACATATGCATGATGAATGCTCATAAAACTACATGATTCGGATATAGTCCTGCCACTAAGGCAACTTCCACACAAAAAATCACATCTGCCACTAAGGCAACTTCCACACAGAAAATCACACCTGCCACTAAGGCAACTTCCACACAGAAAATCAAAACCTACCACAGGCAACTTCCACGAAGATTCATTATGCCATGCCATGAGATGCAGTATGAAATAGATATACTCCCACACAGCCCACTAAGAATTATGTCATGAGCATTCAAAAAATTCACTTTTTTAAAATCATCACCTTTATTCACACATCATTAAGAACACCATACACACATCCATATAATGATAAAAAATTAGGACAATCACATAGAGATAAAAGTTTGATATCATATAGGCCATAAAAACTAACACTTTAACACATATAACAATAAAATTCACATCTCGAACTAATATATATAATAAGAGTTAAATTTTTGTTTATCATACATCGCATTAAATTTTTCATACTTTACACATAGAGTCAAATATTTAAATTCAATCTCACAAAAATTGGTGTTTTATTAGTCTACATTTATTTCTTTTAAAATACAAGTAATCACGATTATTATTCATGTCATCAACTAACGCCTAACTATAATTTGTTTGGGAAAAGCCCTACCTTGGCCGCTTTTTCTTCCTAGTACAAAGCTCTAAGCCCACCAAGTCGTTCACAAGGAAAATAAGTTATAAGCTTTGATGCGAAAAAGAGGAGGTGATGTTGATGGTGGCTAGGATTTTGGTTTTATTTATAAAAGGGTCTGTGAAATAGGATTCGTAGTAGCGCTAGGGTTTCAGTATTCTTTTCTTAGTATTGGGCCTAAATGAGGAATATAAGTAGACATATTATTATTGTGTTGTAGTTGTTGTTGTTGTTATATTATTATTATTAATATTATTATTATATTTATTATTATATTATTATTATATTATTATTATTATTATTATTATTATATAAACCAACTATTACCAGAACTAGTTTCGTTACACAATTTCATTAATAACGTATTACCACTATTTTAAAATAAATTAAGTAACTAAACATAATATTTATAATTTATATTACTCACTAAATCAAATATATTACGATTATCAAACCATAAGAAACTCACACATATAAGACAACTAATCATAAAATTAATCAATTATATTCTAAAATAATTTTAACACCAAATTAATTTCTTTAGAATCCTATTTAATTAATAAAATAGTTGATTATGAAATTTCTGGATTGTTACAATTTCTACCCAAACTTAGAGAAATTCGTCCGAAATTTTAATGAAGAAAAAGCAAATCATTATTTAAATTACCACAATCAAGATTGAAGCTAGTCTCTGAGATATAATAAACATGACGAAGACATTTATAATTTATTTAAGTGCAACATGAGTTAACAACACATATCACACTATAGCATTCAATTATGGCGACCATACCATAGAGTCACTCACTATAATCTACAAGTAAAACATATAGACTTAGCTGGTAATTACTTACTAGATTTAATTTGGGGTGAAATGAAACATATTTCAAGTACATTGTTAGCTTTTACTAGATATTATTACTAACAACTTTATCAACTAATGTAAGTCGAACAAGACAAATAATTATCGCACGTATTTTAATATTGATAATTTCTAATTACTTTAAATAGTAAATTTAGAGGATGTTACAGTGGGGTTTTGAAATATATTTTATAGGATGATCCCTCTTGTGGGGGTTTTGAAATAATTTTGATGAGAATGGGGTTTTTGAAGATTCTCCTTTTCCTTGCCGCGTAAACTTGGCAGTTCTAGCAAGAATATTCAATCTCTTTTTGGAGCCTGTGGGCTTTGCAATTTTTTGGAGATGAAGGTCTTCTTCAATTGAATTTTTATTTCCGAATCTATTAGGTCCAAGTATTTGTTAGCTGCAAGCCATTTTGGATTTGGTTTTGTTCTCATTTTTCTTCAGCGGCTTGCGCCCAAGACCTGATGGGTTTTGCCAATGAAATAGGTTTTGAGTGTCTAGTAATTGTCCTTTTGACCTCAATTCTTTTTGATTTTTTTGATTTTCTGGTCATCACTCAAGTCTTGTTTTGAGGACATTCTCTTGTTAGAAAATCCGGAATTGAGTTTTGATCTCTTTTAATAAAATTCAATTTCAAAATAAAAAATACTAAGGATTGTTTGCCATCTTGACACAAATTTCTTTTGATGCAATGTTTTGAACATCTTTTTTTAAAAACTTCTTTGGCAGATTTACATCAATCAAAGTAAAAATTTTGATTGAGTAAATCACTTTGAAATTTGTAATGCACGACAATTGAAAGAATTTCTTTTTTGATTGTAGAGTAATTCTTTTGACAGAATAATCCAGTGTGGCTTTGATGATAAAATTGTACTATGCATTCTTTAATTACTATTTTTTGTTTAGAATACCCCCATACCCTATCTGATGATGCATCTGTTTCAAACAATTTTTGGGCTGATGGTTCAGCTAGATGCAAGCAAGTTATTTCTTTAACTTGTTTTTTGATTATTGAACTATTTGTGTGTTCTTTAGTCCATGAGAACATGTGTTTTTTTCTTTAATCTATCATGGAGAGTTTGCTATCCTATTAATATTAGGACAAAATTTAATAATAGTTCAAATATCCTAAATTCTTTGTAATTATGTTTTGTCAAGAAATTTATCTGCGAAATAAAGGACCTTTCAATAGGTAATAGATGCCCCGAGAGATATAATGTCCTAAGAAACGGATTTTTGTTTGAAAAGAGGACTTTGATTTTGAAACAACCATTCCATTTTTCTTAGTGATCATAAGAATGTTTCTAAAATGTTTGAAATGTTGTTAATGGTTTATGAAAAAAATTAAAACATCATCAATATAGACAATGCAGATTTTGAGAATGGATTAAAAATTTCATTTCATAAATCTTTGAAATTCTGAAGGAGCATTCTTTAATCCAAATGGGCATTATCGTCCATTCATATGACCAAAAGGGACCGTAAAAGCTGTTTTATACCGATCTTTGGATCAATGTGTATTTGCCAAAATCCTGATTTCACGTCAAATTTTGAAAATACAGATGAAGAATGTAATTTTTGTAAAGATCTTTTTTTATTGAAATGGGGGTAACGAATCATTTTAAAGCTTTGTAGTTTATGACTAACCTAGGTGTTACCTCTTTCTATTTCAGAATTTTTGTTCACATAGAAGGCTGCACAACTCCAAGGGACCTAGATTTTGTTTTTAGACCTTTTTGTTCTAGGTCTTGGATTTTTTGCTTGCAATGTGTTTCTAATTCATAATTCATTTGGATAGGTCTAGCTTTTGTTTGGGATTTGTTTATCGGAAAAAGTCATTTTAATGAAAGGAGTCCCTAAAATGACACTATGAGTTATATTTTCTAATAAAACAAAAGGAGTTTTGATTGAAACGTTACCAATTTTTAACAGAAGCTTCAGTTTTATTTTTTATAATCATGTTGGAGTTGTTAGCAGCAACAAGTTTTCATTATTTTTGCATAAATCTGTTTGGTATAATAAATCTGTTTTGATTTGAAATGATACTTTTTAAGCAGTTTAATCCACTCCCGTATCAAAAAGTGCAATTGTTTCAAATTTAAATCATCAGAAAAAAACTAAATTAATTTTGATTAATATTTTCTTGTTGTTATTGTTCTTAAAAAAACAAGAAAATTTCCATCCCTCCAAGTATCAAAAAGCAAGTTTATCCACATGGCTCCAAAAGCAAGGTTTGCAAAAACCTAAAACAATGCAAACCCAATTCTTAGCACCAAAATCATTTGCTCAAACACAATTGGCAGTAGCTAAAACTGAAGAAGAATACTTTGAGATTATGCCCAGCTTCTAAAAGCAAGACCAACTCCTCAAATGTTTCCTCAGCAACTGCTTCAGAAACTTTCCATGAACCTGAGATGATAATAAATTTGATTGTTTTGGTATCTTCACCCCTACAAAATAAAGCCATTGGCCCGATTAATTTAATGCCCAATAAAAAAAAGTCTACCATATCATGTATTGGGGCCCAGCCCAAAATCGATTTCGGACTTAACCAAAAATGATCTAATATATCATGTATCGGGCCTAGACCATATTTGATTCCAGACTTTAAAAAAAATTGTTTCAAAAGAACGAATATTTTCTGAAAAGCAAAAGAAAAGTTTTGGCACTTGTCTGCCATATGCACAAAAATTCAAAAGTGACACCGAAAGTAGTTGGAATCTCATCTATTCTTCCACTACACAAAGCAGCACAAACAAGACTCTTTCCCTATATATAAGGAAGCTTGTCTTCGGTTCAAATCAGAGTTGGATACAACAAGAAAGATCTGTTAGAAATGTTAAGAGTTTCTTTGAGTGTCTGCCTATATTTTATAATCTTGTATTTTTATTTTCAGTTTTCAAAACCAGTTACCATTGTAAGTATATTGTTAGTATGTATTAATTATATTTCGCTTTCCAATTTTTATAAAATCCTTCATTACATTCTGCAAAATAAGTATCTATGCACTTGTAGCTAATTGTTGATCTTGTGTGCATCAGAAATGTTATTTATATTATAAACATTTCTCTTTCAATTTGTTTTCCAAATTGTCTTTCTAAAAAAAATAGCATTGGATATTGATTCTTGATGATTATCATATTTAAATTTTGTAATAATGATGGGTTTGGTTTATTTTGTTGAATTAGCGTTTGCTATACATAGAATTAAACTGTTAGAAATTGAACTTCGACGGGAATTTTTTCGCTTTTGTTACTGACCATTATCCAGTCGTTTATCTATCATACTTGGGAGATATAGTTAAAATAAAATTTTTATAAATATTTAAAAATTTTGTAAGTTTATATTGAAGAATAATAGTTTCAAGGTAGTAAGTCCCGTGCTTTAAGCCGCGTACAAGCGTTAATTAGGGCAGTGAATGCTTGAAAGTTTCTTCAAATTAAAAAGAATTTTTTTAAAATATGGATAACTTATTTTGTAGAACTTCTTCTTTTTCCGCTCCTTCTACCCAAACTTCTCAATAAAAAACGAACTTATCAATAGTGAAAAAAATTACTATTGAAGAGTTTCAAAAATCTATAAACAATAGGCAAATCCTAAAAAATAATAAAAACAGAAGAAAAAGATGTTGCTCTTTCTAACCCCTTTGAAACAATAGATCTTCTTTTTCCAAAAACACGTTAACAGGAACCATAATTTCATACATATAGGTCTTGCCAAGTTAGTATCTAACCTTTAACAAGAGAAGGACTAAACACTTCAATCTTGTGTGTCTTACGAGATGCAAGGTTCTTGAACTTTTAAGATTCAATAATAAGTACAATTGAATCTAGTTTATGTCAAGGAACAATTTCGTTTGAATGTTATCCAAATTTTTCTTTATCTTTAAAGGACCCATGTGACACCCTAAACCCAAACAACATTTATAATAATATATACTAAATTATTTGAAAAAAAACATGCAGCGGATTAAAGAATATTGTTAAAAGAGATAAAAACTTTAATATTTAATTTAGGATACACATTTCTCTAAATACACATGTAACAATTCACTTTGTTCCTCAATTAAATAGTAACAAAATCAATGAACTTGATTAAATAGAAATCTGATTTAATTCCCAAGACTTACTCGTACTAAGTTTCATATAAAAAGTCATTTGTAATAACATAAGTAAAATACACATTCACAACTCTTAATGCCCGGTATCACCTATCAGAAGCGGGGTTCTCCCAAACTTGAACTCTGAGACTCATTAACTTAATAATGCGATTTGCAAACACAGGGCCAAGCCAGTCAAACACAAACAACGAAGGAGGTGAGTTTTGAAATCATGTTGTAGTACAATATAAATAAGAGGAACACCCAATTAATCATCCAATAAACCGTATCATTACACCAAACATTCTTCAAGGAAAAACATCACATTGTGTAGTCAAAATCAAGAAAATCAATACACTTCACTGTAACATTCAAATCATCGCCATAAATTATTATCACGCATAATACATATAATCACAAACAAAACAATCACAAGAAAATGCAATGTTATGATGAGCTTAGACTCTACTTCACAATGGTGGGTACCATTCTAACTCTGACAGTACTTGGTTAGAGGCTTGATACTATGCCACCATCCCGGTGGACAGACCAATATACGTGACAGTCGAACGGTAAACGTTGTGTTGGCGTTGGTAGCTCCCGACATTTGGAAGTGGCTACCTCTAAGTCACCTAGAATTCCCACCCGAATACATCCAAGTGTTTAACAATCTTGCATTAAGGCACGACAGTAGACCGCCACGATCAGGCTATTCAGTTTACTCCCCGGAATCACTAGGCTTGTCAGGCCTACCTATATGATGACAAAATAATCTCCACTCACAAATTCACAATATTTATTTTCTCCCCTCCGTTGGTATATGATACTCCTTCCATTAAACCAGTCATCTCAAACACAAATTGAATCGCCATTATTCATCAACTTGAAATCGCCATTATTGAAATCGGCCATCCGAGTGGACAGACACATATACGTGACAGTCGAGGTAAACGTGTGTTGTTGCGTGGTAGCTCCCGACATTTGGAGTGCTACCTCTAAGTCACCTAGGTGAATTCCCCACCCGAATACATCCAATGTTTAACAATCTTGCATTAAGCATCGACAGTAGACCGCCACGATCAAGGCTCATTCAGTGTACTTCCCCGGACATCACTAGGCTTGTCAGGCTACTACCTATATGATGATCAAATAATCTCCACCTCACAATTCACAATATTTATTTTCTCCCCTCTGTTGCGTATATGATACTCCATTAAAACCGTCATCTCAAACACAAATTGAGAATCGCCATTATTTCATCAACTATGGAGTTAATTCAATATTCTCATCACAATATCACTATCATTAATCATATATCATCACATTTAAACTCATCACAATTTTATAGAATCACTATCATCAATCCAACTCATCATTATCATCACATTAACTTATCACAGATTTATATCATAAATCACACACCATCATCAAATAAATTACATTATACATTGCATTCGCATTATAAACTCATTTAATCAAACATATGCACAAAATTCATGAAGTCAAATATCACAATAATGTCAATATCACAATAACATCAAATATCACATAATTTTAAATATCACAATAATATCAAAATATACCAATAATGTTAAATATCACAATAATATAAAATATCACACATTTAACGAAATTTAAATCAATCAACACCTTATAAATATTTCTTATTTGACATTTTAATCTCACATTTTTTGTATTTGCAGATTAATTAATTTATCACTCAAAGGTTACTGCGTACGTAGCGAGCCCCAGATGAATCGTTGGAAATACGGTTTTCCCTGTTCATCTCACAATATATTATACTCATGAATTCAGACGTTCTCTCACCCCTTACCTTATTTCGACGCTTTCACACACGAATACGATTCCACGAGCAAACAGCCTTTGTTCATTGACTCTTTGTCCATCAATCAATCTAACTCGACAGTTTATGGGTAAACGTTAAAAATAGTTTATGAGAAGATACTCTAAAAACTAAATTCGAAATTCGGTCAAGGAAACTTACCATAAATCAGAAAACAAATCATTGGATAAAATAGAAATTTTTCACACGGTCGTTTTGGCGTTGGTTTCACTCAAATCGGACTTACGGTGAAGGAGAACGGTTCAAACTAAGGAATTTTTATAAACGGAGAAATCGGGTATTTTAGAGAGAAATTTGGATGGTTAAAAAATCTGAGGAAGTATGTTTATTTGACTACCTAAATGAATAAAACGACATACTGAAATTTGGACAAGAACGGAGAAACTTTTCTGGAACAATTATCGATCATCGGTGTCAAACTATAGATTGTTGTTGTGTTTAACTCTTTGTTTTACAGCCGCCCGGCAACTCCCTTCCTTTTTTTTGTTTGTTTTATTTTATTAACAATTAGGGTTCACAAATGGGTCAAACCATTGGTCTCCTTTTAAGGTTTTACTAGTTTTTTTTTTTTTTAAAACACCAATTTCATAATAAATCATATTAATATTTCAAACTAATAATTTTATAAATAAAATAATTAGATCTTTAAAAATACATTAATAACCAAACTCTCATATTCAAAATAATCCCTATAATAATACTTATATTTCCAAATACTCAAAATTAAAATATTACCATCATTAGAGAATAGTCGAAATTATAAAATAAATAAATTATACATCAACACTTTATATTAATTATAAATCATAATAAATAGTATATAAAAGTCCACAATATCATAATATAGTAAATAAAAATAAAGGAAATCAAACACAATATCACTACTATCTCAAGATAATTATTTATAAAAAAAAATAACTAAAAATAAAAAATAGTTATAAA
>PGTU02003153.1:0-12748 GCA_002896215.2 Cicer echinospermum
ATCCAATAGGTGTGTTTCTGTCATTGGATTCACATTTAGGTCATTTTCGTCCTCCCTAGGTTTATTCTTGTCCAATTAGGGTTTTTAACCAATCTTGTGCATCCAATAGGTGTGTTTGTGTCATTGGATGAACATTTAGGTCATTTTCGTCCTCCCTAGGCTTATTCTTGTCCAATTAGGGTTTTTAACGAATCTTGTGCATCCAATAGGTGTGTTTTGTGTCATTGGATTAACATTTAGGTCATTTTCGTCCTCCCTAGGCTTATTCTTGTCATATTAGGGTTTTTAACCAATCTTGTGCATCCAATAGGTGTGTTTTTGTGTCATTTGATGCATCCATTTAGGTGTGTTTCGTCATTGGAATTCACATTTAGGTCATTTTCGTCCTCCCTTGGCTTATTCTTGTCAATTAGGTTTTTTAACCAATCTTGTGCATCCAATAGGTGTGTTTGTGTCATTGGATGAACATTTAGGTCATTTTCGTCCTCCCTAGGCTTATTCTTGTCCAATTAGGGTTTTTAACCAATCTTGTGCATCCAATAGGTGTTTTGTGTCATTTGGATTTGTGCATCTAGCATTAGGTCATTTTCGTGCTCCCATAGGATATTTAGGTCTTTTCGTCCTCCAGGCTTATTCTAGTCCAATTAAGGTTTTTAACCAATCTTGTGCATCCAATAGGTTTAGTGTTTGTGTCATTGGATTCACATTTAGGTCATTTTCGTCCTCCCTAGGCTTATTCTAGTCCAATTAGGGTTTTTAACAATCTTGTGCATCCAATTCGTGTGTTTGTGTCATTGGATGAACATTTAGGTCATTTTCGTCCTCCCTAGGCTTATTCTTGTCCAATTAGGGTTTTTAACCAATCTTGTGCATCCAATAGGTGTGTTTGTGTCATTGGATGAACATTTAGGTCATTTTTCGTCCCTAGGCTTATTCTTGTCCAATTAGGGTTTTTAACTAATCTTGTGCATCCAATTCGTTGTGTTTGTGTCATTGATGAACATTTAGGTCATTTTCGTCCTCCCTAGGCTTATTCTTGTCCAATTAACCAATTTTGCATCCAGTGTTTGTGTCATTGTGCATGTGTGTTTGTCTAGTCATTGGGTTTAACCAATCTTGTGCATCCAATTCGGTTGTTTTCGTCCTCATTTCTAGGCTTATTCTTGTCCAATTAGGGTTTTTTAACGAATCTTGTGCATCCAATAGTGTGTGTTTTGTCATTGTGTCATTTAGGTTATTTTCGTCCTCCCTTTATAGGTGTCCAATAGGGTTTTTTGTCCTTGTGCATAGGCTGTGTTCATTGTTCCATTTAGGTCATTTTTCGTCCTCCCTAATATTCTTGTCCAATGCATTTTTAACCAATCTTGTGCATCCAATAGTGTGTGTGTGTCATTGGATGAACATTTAGGTCATTTTCGTCCTCCTAGGCTTATTCTAGTCCAATTAGGGTTTTTAACCAATCTTGTGCATCCAATAGTGTGTGTTTGTGTCATTGGATGAACATTTAGGTCATTTTCGTCCTCCTAGCGTTATCTAGTCCAATTAGGGTTTTTAACCAATCTTGTGCATCCAATCTGTGTTTGGTCTATTTTCGTCTCATTTTTGATTTTCTAGTTCAATTTGGAATTTTCATTGTGCATGGTCATTTTCGTCCTCCCTAGGCTTATTCTAGTCAATTAGGGTTTTTAACCAATCTTGTGCATCCAATAGGTTAATCATGTTGTCATTTGGATGCACATCTTAGGCTCATTTTCGTCATCCCTAGACTAAATTTTGTCCATTAAGGGTTTTAACGATTCTTGTGCATGCATAATTTGTTTGTGTCATTTGATGGAACATTTAGTTATTTCGTCCTCTAGGCCTTATTCTTGTCCAATTAGGGTTTTTAACCAATTCTTGTGCATCCAATATGTTCATTTGTGTCATTGGATTAAACATTTTAGGTCCAGATTTCGTCCTCCCTACGGATTATTCTTGTCCAGTTAGGGTTTTTTTAGACCAATCCTTGTGCAATCCAATAAGGGTTTCATTTGGGTCGATGGAATGAACATTTAGGTCCATTGTTCGTCCATCCCCTAGGCTTAATTCCTGTCCAATTAAGGTTTTTCCAACTAAATCTTGTGCATGCAATAAGTTTCAATTGTGTCATTGGATGAAATATTTAGGTCATTTTCCCGCTCCGCCTAGGTTTATTCTTGTCCAATAGGGTTTTTAACCGAGTCTTGTGCATACAATATGTTCATTTTGTGTCATTGGATTAATCATTTAGGTCACTTTCGTCGCTCCTAGGGTTATTCTTGTCCAATTAGGGGTTATTTTAACCAATCTTGTGCATCCAATAGGTGTGTTTGTGTCATTGGATGAACATTTAGGTCATTTTCGTCGTCTCCCTAGGCTTATTCTTGTCCAATTAGGGTTTTTAACCAATCTTGTGCATCCAATAGGTGTGTTTGTGTCATTGGATGAACATTTAGGTCATTTCGTCCTCCTAGGCTTATTCTTGTCCAATTAGGGTTTTTAACCAATCTTGTGCATCCAATAGGTGTGTTTGTGTCATTGGATGAACATTTAGGTCATTTTCGTCCTCCTAGGCTTATTCTTGTCCAATTAGGGTTTTTAACCAATCTTGTGCATCCAATAGGTGTGTTTTCATTGGATGAACATTTAGGTCATTTTCGTCCTCCCTAGGCTTATTCTTGTCCAATTAGGGTTTTTAACCACTAACATCTTGTGCATCCAATAGGTGTGTTTGTGTCATTGGATGAACATTTAGGTCATTTTCGTCCTCCCTAGGCTTATTCTTGTCCAATTAGGGTTTTTAACCAATCTTGTGCATCCAATAGGTTGTTTGTGTCATTGGATGAACATTTAGGTCATTTTCGTCCTCCCTAGGCTTATTCTTGTCCAATTAGGGTTTTTAACCAATCTTGTGCATCCAATAGGTGTGTTTGTGTCATTGGATGAACATTTAGGTCATTTTCGTCCTCCCTAGGCTTATTCTTGTCCAATTAGGGTTTTTAACAATCTTGTGCATCCAATAGGTGTGTTTGTGTCATTGGATGAACATTTAGGTCATTTTCGTCCTCCCTAGGCTTATTCTTGTCCAATTAGGGTTTTTAACCAATCTTGTGCATCCAATAGTGTCCCTAGGCTTATTGTGTCATTGGATCTTGTGCACATTTAGGTCATTTTCGTCCTCCCTAGGCTTATTCTTGTCCAATTAGGGTTTTTAACCAATCTTGTGCATCCAATAGGTGTGTTTGTGTCATTGGATGAACATTTAGGTCATTTTCGTCCTCCCTAGGCTTATTCTTGTCCAATTAGGGTTTTTAACCAATCTTGTGCATCCAATAGGTGTGTTTGTGTCATTGGATGAACATTTAGGTCATTTTCGTCCTCCCTAGGCTTATTCTTGTCCAATTAGGGTTTTTAACCAATCTTGTGCATCCAATAGGTGTGTTTGTGTCATTGGATTCACATTTAGGTCATTTTCGTCCTCCCTAGGCTTATTCTTGTCCAATTAGGGTTTTTAACAATCTTGTGCATCCAATAGGTGTGTTTTGTGTCATTGGATGAACATTTAGGTCATTTTCGTCCTCCCTAGGCTTATTCTTGTCCAATTAGGGTTTTTAACCAATCTTGTGCATCCAATAAGTTCATTTGTGTCATTGGATGAACATTTAGGTCATTTTCGTCCTCCCTAGGCTTATTCTTGTCCAATTAGGGTTTTTAACCAATCTTGTGCATCCAATAGGTGTGTTTGTGTGTCATTGGATGAACATTTAGGTCATTTTCGTCCTCCTAGGCTTATTCTTGTCCAATTAGGGTTTTTACCAATCTTGTGCATCCAATAGGTGTGTTTGTGTCATTGGATTCACATTTAGGTCATTTTCGTCCTCCCTAGGCTTATTCTTGTCCAATTAGGGTTTTTAACCAATCTTGTGCATCCAATAGTTGTTTGTGTCATTGGATGAACATTTAGGTCATTTTCGTCCTCCCTAGGCTTATTCTTGTCCAATTAGGTTTTTTAACCAATCTTGTGCATCCAATAGGTGTGTTTGTGTCATTGGATGAACATTTAGGTCATTTTCGTCCTCCCTAGGCTTATTCTTGTCCAATTAGGGTTTTTAACCAATCTTGTGCATCCAATAGTTGTGTTTGTGTCATTGGATGAACATTTAGGTCATTTTCGTCCTCCCTAGGCTTATTCTTGTCCAATTAGGGTTTTTAACCAATCTTGTGCATCCAATAGGTGTGTTTGTGTCATTGGATGAACATTTAGGTCATTTTCGTCCTCCCTAGGCTTATTCTTGTCCAATTAGGGTTTTTTTAACCAATCTTGTGCATCCAATAGGTTGTTTGTGTCATTGGATTGAACATTTAGGTCATTTTCGTCCTCCCTAGGTTATTCTTGTCCAATTAGGGTTTTTAACCAATCTTGTGCATCCAATAGGTGTGTTTGTGTCATTGGATTCACATTTAGGTCATTTTCGTCCTCCCTAGGTTTATTCTTGTCCAATTAGGGTTTTTAACCAATCTTGTGCATCCAATAGGTGTGTTTGTGTCATTGGATGAACATTTAGGTCATTTTCGTCCTCCCTAGGCTTATTCTTGTCCAATTAGGGTTTTTAACCAATCTTGTGCATCCAATAGGTGTGTTTGTGTCATTGGATTAACATTTAGGTCATTTTCGTCCTCCCTAGTCCAGGCTTATTCTTCTTGTGCATCCATTAGGGTTTTTGTAACTTTTAGGTCTTTCGTGCATCCAATAGGTGTATTTGTCCAATTAGGGTTTTTAACCAATCTTGTGCATCCAACATGTGTTTGTGTCATTGGATGAACATTTAGGTCATTTTCGTCCTCCCTAGGCTTATTCTTGTCCAATTAGGGTTTTTAACCAATCTTGTGCATCCAATAGGTGTGTTTGTGTCATTGATGAACATTTAGGTCATTTTCGTCCTCCCTAGCTTATTCTTGTCCAATTAGGGTTTTTAACCAATCTTGTGCATCCAATAGGTGTGTTTTGTGTCATTGGATGAACATTTAGGTCATTTTCGTCCTCCCTAGGCTTATTCTTGTCCAATTAGGTTTTTAACCAATCTTGTGCATCCAATAGGTGTGTTTGTGTCATTGGATTCAACATTTAGGTCATTTTCGTCCTCCCTAGGCTTATTCTTGTCCAATTAGGGTTTTTAAACAATCTTGTGCATCCAATAGGTGTGTTTGTGTCATTGGATGAACATTTAGGTCATTTTCGTCCTCCTTATTCTAGGCTTATTCTTGTCCAATTAGGGTTTTTAACCAATCTTGTGCATCCAATAGGTGTGTTTTGTGTCATTGGATGAACATTTAGGTCATTTTCGTCCTCCCTAGGCTTATTCTTGTCCAATTAGGGTTTTTAACCAATCTTGTGCATCCAATAGGTTTGTTTGTGTCATTGGATGAACATTTAGGTCATTTTCGTCCTCCTAGGCTTATTCTTGTCCAATTAGGGTTTTTAACCAATCTTGTGCATCCAATAGGTTCATTTGTGTCATTGGATGAACATTTAGGTCATTTTCGTCCTCCCTAGGCTTATTCTTGTCCAATTAGGTTTTTTAACCAATCTTGTGCATCCAATAGGTGTGTTTGTGTCATTGGATGAACATTTAGGTCATTTTCGTCCTCCCTAGGCTTATTCTTGTCCAATTAGGGTTTTTAACCAATCTTGTGCATCCAATAGGTGTGTTTGTGTCATTGGATGAACATTTAGGTCATTTTCGTCCTCCCTAGGCTTATTCTTGTCCAATTAGGGTTTTTAACCAATCTTGTGCATCCAATAGGTTCATTTGTGTCATTGGATGAACATTTAGGTCATTTTCGTCCTCCCTAGGCTTATTCTTGTCCAATTAGGGTTTTTAACCAATCTTGTGCATCCAATAGGTTCATTGTGTCATTGGATGAACATTTAGGTCATTTTCGTCCTCCCTAGGCTTATTCTTGTCCAATTAGGGTTTTTAACCAATCTTGTGCATCCAATAAGGTGTGTTTGTGTCATTGGATGAACATTTAGGTCATTTTCGTCCTCCCTAGGCTTATTCTTGTCCAATTAGGGTTTTTAACCAATCTTGTGCATCCAATAGGTGTGTGTGTGTCATTGGATTAACATTTAGGTCATTTTCGTCCTCCCTAGGCTTATTCTTGTCCAATTAGGGTTTTTAACCAATCTTGTGCATCCAATAAGTTCATTTGTGTCATTGGATGAACATTTAGGTCATTTTCGTCCTCCCTAGGCTTATTCTTGTCCAATTAGGGTTTTTAACCAATCTTGTGCATCCAATAGGTGTGTTTGTGTCATTGGATGAACATTTAGGTCATTTTCGTCCTCCCTAGGCTTATTCTTGTCAATTTAGGGTTTTTAACCAATCTTGTGCATCCAATAAGTTCATTTGTGTTTGTGTCATTGGATTAACATTTAGGTCATTTTCGTCCTCCCTAGGCTTATTCTTGTCCAATTAGGGTTTTTAACAATCTTGTGCATCCAATAGGTTGTTTGTGTCATTGGATGAACATTTAGGTCATTTTCGTCCTCCCTAGGCTTATTCTTGTCCAATTAGGGTTTTTAACCAATCTTGTGCATCCAATAAGTTCATTTGTGTCATTGGATGAACATTTAGGTCATTTTCGTCCTCCCTAGGCTTATTCTTGTCCAATTAGGGTTTTTAACCAATCTTGTGCATCCAATAAGTGTCATTTGTGTCATTGGATGAACATTTAGGTCATTTTCGTCCTCCCTAGGCTTATTCTTGTCCATTAGGGTTTTTATCCTATCTTCTGCATGCAATAAGTTCATTTTGTATTGATGAACTTAGGTCACTTCGACCTCCTAAGCTTCTTCTTGTCCAATTAGGCTTTTAACCAATCTTCTGCATCCATAAGTTTCATTTGTGACATAGGTTGAACAATTAGGTCATTTTCGTCTCCCTAGCTTATTCTGTCAATAAAGGTTTTTAACCTATCTTGGATCCATAAGTGTGTTTGTGTCATGGATTGAATATTAATGTCATTTTGCCTCCTAGTCTTATGCTTGTCCAAATTAGTTTTTAACCAATCTTGTGCATCCAATAAGTTCATTCTGTGTCATTGGATGACATTTTTAGTATTTCTCGTAATCCTAGGTTTATTCTAGTCCATTTAGGGTTTTAAACCTATCTTGTGCAATCAATAAGTTCATTTGTGTCATTTGATGAAATATTTAGGTCATTTTTCGTCCTCCCTAGGCTTATTCTTGTCCAATAAGGGTTTTTAACCAATCTGTGCATCCAATAAGTTCATTTGTGTCATTGGATGAACATTTAGTTCATTTTCGTTTCCCTGAGTTTATTCTCGTCCAATAAGGGTTTTTTAACAAATCTTTGCATCCAATAGGTGTGTTAGGTCATTGGGATGAAAATTTAGTCATTTTCGTCTCCTAGCTTATTCTTCCCAAATTAAGGTTTAACCAATTTGTGCATGCAATAAGTTCATTTTGTGTCATTGGTTGAACATTAAGTCCATTTTCGTCACCCTAGTTCATTCTTGTGCAATTAGGTCTTTTTAACCACTTGTCATCGAATAGGTTCATTTGTGTCATTTGATGAATATTCAGTTCATTTTCGTCCTCCTAGGCTATCTTGTTTAAATTAGGTTTTTAACCAATCTTGTGATCCAATAAGTTCTTTGTGTCATGGATTGACATTTAGGTCATTTTCGTCCTCCTAGGCTTATTCTGTGCAATTAGGGGTTTTAACCAATCTTGGCATCAATTGTGTGTTGTTTCATTGGATGAACATTTAGGTCATTTTGTCCTCCCTACTTTATTCTTCTCCATTAGGAATTTCTAACCAATCTTGTTTGATCCAAATAGGTGTATTTGTGTCATTGGATGAACATTTAGGTCATTTTCGTTCTCCTAGGCTTATTCTTCTCCAATAAGGGTTTGTAACCAATCTTGAGCATCCATAAGTTCATTTGTGTATTGATGAACATTTAGGTCATTTTCGTCCTCCCCTAGGCTTATTCTTGTCAAATTAGGTTTTTAACCAATCTTGGCATGCAATAGTTCATTTGTGTCATTGATGACATTTATGTCATTTTCGTCTCCGAGGCTTATTTCTTGTCCAATTAGGGTTTTTAACCAATTTTGTGCATCCTAATAGGTTCATTGTGTAATTGGCTGACATTTAGTTATTTTCGTGCTCCCTAGGTTTATTCTTGTGTCCATTAGGGTTTTTAACCTATCTTGTGCATGACCAAAGTTCATTGTGTCATGGGTGATATTTAGGTCATTTTCTTACCTACCTAGTCTTATTTCTTGTCCAATTAGGGTTTTTAACGAATCTTGTGCATCCAATAAGTTCTTGTGTCATTGGCATGAACATTTAGGTCATTTTCGTCCTCCCTAGGCTTATTCTTGTCCAATTAGGGTTTTTAACCAATCTTGTGCATCCATATTGTTCATTTGTGTCATTGGATTAACATTTAGGTCATTTTCGTCTCCCTAGGCTTATTCTTGTCCAATAGGGTTTTTAACCAATCTTGTGCATCCAATTGGTGTGTTTGTGTCATTGGATGAACATTTAGGTCATTTTCGTACTCCCTAGGCTTATTCTTGTCCAATTAGGGTTTTTAAGCAATCTTGTGCATCCAATAAGTTCATTTGTGTCATTGGATTAACATTTATGTCATTTTCGTCCTCCCAAGGCTTATTCTAGTCCAATTAGGTTTAACCAATCTTGTGCATCCAATAGTGTGTTTTGTGTCATTGGATTGAACATTTAGGTCATTTTCGTCCTCCCTAGGTTTATTCTAGTCCAATTAGGGATTTTTAACTTATCTTTGTGCATCCAATAGGTGGTTTGTTTCATTGATGAACATTTAGGTCATTTTCGTCCTCCCTAGGCTTATTCTTGTCCAATTAGGGTTTTTTAACCAATCTTGTGCATCCAAATAAGTGGATTTGTGTCATTGGATTAACATTTAGGTCATTTTCGTCCTCCCTAGGTTTATTCCACCCCAATTAGGGTTTTTAACCAATCTTGTGCATCCAATAAAGTTTGTGTCATTGGATGTCATTTAGGTCATTTTCGTCCTCCCTATACTTATTCTTGTCCAATTAGTGTTTTTAACCCAATTTCCTTGTGCATCGTCATATGGATGACATTTCGGTCCGGTCCCCCTAGGCTTAGTCTAGTCCAATTTGGGTTTTTAACAAATGTTGTGGACATCAAGAGGTGTGTATTTGTGTGATTGGATTAACATTAGGGTATTTTCGTCCCCTTAGGCTTATTCTCGTCTATTAGGGTTTTTAAACCAATCTTGTGCATCCAATAGGTTGTTGTTGTGTCATTGGATAAAATTTAGGTCATTTTCGTCTTCCCTAGCTTTATTCTAGTCCAATTAGGGTTTTTAACCAATCTTGTGCATCCAATAGGTGTGTTTGTGTCATTGGATGAACATTTAGGTCATTTTCGTCCTCCCTAGGCTTATTCTTGTCAATTAGGATTTTTAACCAATCTTGTGCATCCAATAAGTTCATTTGTGTCTGAGAATTAACATTTAGGTCATTTTCGTCCTCCCTAGCTTATTCTTGTCCAATTAGGGTTTTTAACCAATCTTGTGCATCCAATAAGTTCATTTGTGTCATTGGATGAACATTTAGGTCATTTTCGTCCTCCCTAGGATTATTCTTGTCCAATTAGGGTTTTTAACCAATCTTGTGCATCCAATAAGTTCATTTGTGTCATTGGATAACATTTAGGTCATTTTTCGTCCTCCCTAGGCTTATTCTAGTCCAATTAGGGTTTTTAACCAATCTTGTGCATCCAATAGGTTTCATTTGTGTCATTGGATTAACATTTTAGGTCATTTTCGTCCTCCCTAGGCTTATTCTTGTCCAATTAGGGTTTTTAACCAATCTTGTGCATCCAATAGGTTCATTGTGTTGTGTCATTGGATGAACATTTAGGTCATTTTCGTCCTCCTAGGCTTATTCTTGTCCAATTAGTGTTTTTAACCAATCTTGTGCATCCAATAAGTTCATTTGTGTAATTGGATGAACATTTAGGTCATTTTTCTCCTCCTAGCTTATTCTAGTCCAATTAAGGTTTTTAACCAATCTTGTGCATCCAATAGTGTGTTTGTGTCATTGGATGAACATTTAGGTCATTTTCGTCCTCCCTAGGCTTATTCTTGTCCAATTAGGGTTTTTAACCAATCTTGTGCATCCAATAAGTTCATTTTGTCATTGGATGAACATTTAGTATTTTCGTCCTCCT
Source organism: Cicer echinospermum (assembly GCA_002896215.2). Taxonomy (NCBI): domain Eukaryota; kingdom Viridiplantae; phylum Streptophyta; class Magnoliopsida; order Fabales; family Fabaceae; genus Cicer; species Cicer echinospermum. The sequence goes on from PGTU02003153.1 coordinate 10,296, forward strand.
TAGGTTTATTCTTGTCCAATTAGGTTTTTAACCATTTTTGTCATCCAATAGGTGTGTTTGTCATTGGATGAACATTTAGGTCATTTTCGTTAGCTTATTCTTGTTTAGGGTTTTTAACCAATCTTGTGCATCCAATAAGTTCATTTGTGTCATTGGATGAACATTTAGGTCATTTTCGTCCTCCCTAGGCTTATTCTAGTCCAATTAGGGTTTTTAACCAATCTTGTGCATTCCAATAGGTGTGTTTGTGTCATTGGATGAACATTTAGGTCATTTTCGTCCTCCCTAGGCTTATTCTTGTCCAATTAGGGTTTTTAACCAATCTTGAGCATCCAATAAGTTCATTTGTGTCATTGGATAACATTTAGGTCATTTTCGTCCTCCATGGCTTATGTCTTGTCCATTAGGGTTTTTAACCCATCTTGTGCATCAATAGGTGTGTCTTGTGTCATTAGAGGTCATTTTCGTCCTCCCTAGGCTTATTCTTGTCCAATTAGGGTTTTTTAACCAATCTTGTGCATTAGTGTGTAATTGGATTAACATTTAGGTCATTTTTCGTCCTCCCTAGGCTTATTCTTGTCCAATTAGGTTTTTTAACCAATCTTGTGCATCCAATAGGTGTGTTTGTGTCATTGGATGAACATTTAGGTCATTTTTCGTCCTCCCTAGGCATTATTCTTGTCCAATTAGGGTTTTTAACCAATCTTGTGCATCCAATAAGTGTGTTTGTGTCATTGGATGAACATTTAGGTCATTTTTCGGTCCTCCCTAGGCTTATTCTTGTCCAATTAGGGTTTTTAACCAATCTTGTGCATCCAATAAGTTCATTTGTGTCATTGGATTAACATTTAGGTCATTTTCGTCCTCCCTAGGTTATTCTTGTCCAATTAGGGTTTTTAACCAATCTTGTGCATCCAATAGGTGTGTTTGTGTCATTGGATGAACATTTAGGTCATTTTCGTCCTCCCTAGGCTTATTCTAGTCCAATTAGGGTTTTTAACCAATCTTGTGCATCCAATAAGTTCATGTTTGTTGTCATTGGATTTACATTTAGTCATTTTTCGTCCTCCCTAGGCTTATTCAGTTTCGTCCTCCTAACTTATCTTGTCCAATTGTGTGCATCCAATTCATGGATGAACATTATATTTTTTAGGTTTATTCTTGTCCAATTATCTTGTGCATCCAATAAGTTCATTTTGTCATTGGATGAACATTTAGTTCATTTTCGTCCTCCCTAGGCTTATTCTTGTCCAATTAGGGTTTTTAACCAATCTTGTGCATCCAATAAGTTCATTTGTGTCATTGGATGAACATTTAGGTCATTTTCGTCCTCCCTAGGCTATTCTAGTCCAATTAGTGTTTTTAACCAATATTGTGCATCCAATAGGTGTGTTTGTGTCATTGGATTAATATTTAGTTCATTTTCTTCCTCCTAGGGCTTATTCTAGTCCAATTAGGGTTTTTAACCAATCTTGAGCATCCAATAAGTTCATTTGTGTCATTGGATTAACATTTACGTCATTTTCTTCCTCCTTAGGCTTATTCTACGCCCATTAGGGGTTTTAACCCATCTTGTGCGTCAAATAGGAGTGTTTGTGTCATTAGTTTTACATTTAGGTCGTTTTGGTCCTCCTAGGGTTATTCTAATCCAATTAGAGTTTTTAAACAATCCTGTGTATCCAATAACTTAGTTTGTGTCATTGGATTAACATTTAGGTCCATTTTCGTTCCTCCCTATCTTTATTCTAGTCAATTTGGGTTTTTAAGCAATCTTGCGCATCCAATAAGTTCATTTGTGTCATTGAAATGACATTTTCACTACGCGAAAAAACGCATATTACAGCGCTTTTTTTAAGCCATTTACAGCGCTTTTTCAAAAAAATAAGCGTTGTGGAGACGAGCGCTGTAAATGATACAACATCGCTTTTAAAAAAGCACTATAAAACATGTAAATACAACGCGCGCTTGTTATGCACATTTTACAGCGCTTCTCTCCACAAAAAGCGCTGTAATATGCCCACCCATATATGAAATTATGGTTGGGCATATATAAACGCTCTCTCCAAAAAAGCGCTCTAAAAAAGCGCTGCCCAACCATAATTTCATATATGGGTGGGCATATTACAGCGCTTTCTCACAAAAGCGCTGTAATATGCCCAACCATAATTTCATATATGGGTGGGCATTATTACAGCGCTTTCTCACAAACCGCTGTAATATGCCCACCATAATTTCATATATGGGTGTGCATATATACAGCGCTTTCTCAAAAAAGCGCTGTAAAATGCCCACACCATAATTTCATTATTATGGTCTGCATTTTACAGCGCTTTTCTTGTACATTTATACAGCGCTTTCTCAAGAAAGCGCTGTAAAAGGTTGCCACCATTTAAAGCCCGCTTAGAACAACATTTTACAGCGCTTTTTTAAAAAAAGTGCCCTGTAAAATGTGT
>PGTU02003154.1:0-10240 GCA_002896215.2 Cicer echinospermum
CATTTTTTGTCTTGTCATGTAAAAAATTATTTGATTTTCATCCCTTTAAAGTATGAGTTTGATATATATATATATATAAAAGCAAAATTTTATCTTTATTTAATTACTGTTTTTTCTATACATTTATTAAAAGTTTAATTATGATATGTCACTATAAAAAATTTATAATATCAACACATTATAACAATTTATGCTTGAACTTTAGATGTAGTTATATATAAAAGTTAAATAACTATAATTTGTAATTAGTTGATACTATAAAAACTCTTTACATTAATGGTGTATATAATTAAATCTTATTAGTAAATGACCTTCCATTAGACACATTCTTAGTTTATGAATCTTTTACAACACTAAACTAAACCTATGATTTTATATTTTGATGAATAAAAATAAATATTTTTTTTTTACCAAGAAAAAAATTGAAATCTCCTACTTTTATAAGATTAAAAACTTAAATTTTTATAAGGAAAAAAATATAAATGTATGAAATTTATAAAGATAAAGATGATAAGCCTTATTTAACTCATATTATTAATTTAATTTAATTTAATGCAGCTGCACAATCCGTAGGAGTTGTTATGGGATAGTGGCAACAACTTGCCTCCTGCTGCGGAAGTAATAGATCTTTTCAAAACTAATGGCATTGCAAGAATGAGAATATATAAATCCAGATCAAGCAACCTTGGAGGCCCTTAGAGGGTCCAACATAGAACTTGTCATTGGGGATCCCTAATGAAGACATGCAATCAATTGCCAACGATGTTTCATCAGCAACTAGTTGGGTCCAAAACAATATAATAACTACTCTAATGATGTCATATTTAGGTACATTGTTGTTGGAAATGAATAAATCCTAGTGACCCAACATCACAATTTGTTCTTCCTGCAATGCAGAACATTTTATGCAGCACTTTGCAACTGCAACTTAACATAAAAATTAAGATTTCAACTGCTATACAAGTAGGCGCCTGTTTGGGAAGTTCCTACCCTCCATCACAAGGAAGAATTTAGTTCTGATGCAATTCCATATTTAACTCCAATAGTTAACTTCTTAGTGACCAATGAGCACCACTTCTTGCTAACAGTGTATCCATACTTTGCTATATTGGTAATGAACAGGACATTCCTCTTGAATATGCTCTTTTTACTAACAAGGAACCATGATATTGGGTACCAAAACCTATTTGATGCAATGTTAGATGCATTATATGCTGCTGCTTTGAAAATTGGGGCATCCATTTACAAATAGTTTGTGTCTGAGAGTGGATGGCCATCTGCAGGTGGAGAAGGGGCCACAACTGAAAATGCTGCTGCATATTATACGAATTTGATTAATCATGTCAATAGTGGGAATGGAACTCCTATGAGGCCTGGTCAACCTATTGAGACTTATTTTGTTTGCTATGTTTGATGAAAATCTGAAGCCTGGTGCAGCAGTGAGCAATATTTTGGTCTCTTCACCCCTGACAATCACAAAAATATAATATAGCTTCCATTAATTAAATTGATATTTTAAGGAAATATATGTATTTAAATATAATTTAACAAAATATATATTAAGATTTTTTTATGTTTCACTAAAGTAACAATTTAGTCATTTATTTTTTCTGTAACACTTATGTTCTTTAAGTTTAGTTCAGTATCTATTTAGATCTTTTAATTTTTTTATTTTCTAATTTAGTCTTTTAAGGTATATTTTAATTTCATCGTTATCCTTTAAATTATATTAAATTAAGTATACAATTTTATTAAAATTATTAAAATATAACTCAAACAATGTATTGGATTGGATTGACTATCAATGCTATTTTAGAGGATATATATTATATATTAATATATATATATATATATATATATATATATATATATATATATATATATGAATTGTTGTAGAAAATTTGAGTTCTCTTATAACAATATATTTAGATAAAAAAATATTAATTGATTTTTGTACATATAATAATTGTCTAACAAAAAGAGAGCGTTTGTTTTGGTGTGAGATGAGTTTTTAAGTGTTTTGATGCAATAAGCTCTATTGACAACTATACACTCTAGTACATCTTTTTGATAAAATAGCATTATTTAGAAAAATTTGTGATATTGTTTAAATTATAGTACATGTGTGGTGCAGATCGTTGCAAAATATACTCTACCATTCAATATTTGTTTAGAGTGTTATTTGCGAGATAATTATTTGAAGATTAAGTCTTTATTTGAATATTATACATTCATTTATTATATTATTCATGTTTATTTGTCAATTGACTTTATTAAAAAAAATTACATCTCAATATAAGAAATATAAAATTTAGATAGAATTGTCATAAAATATTATTATTAATTTTAAAATATCTTAATTACATGTTGCAATGACTGGCTAATGTCACACTATCTCAGATACATGTATCGATTACTGTGACACAGGGTACATTTGTTCATGCCAAAAAATTATTTTCAATTGTAAGCCAAAAAATCAGCAAATGAACTTGGCATAATTTTATCTGAATCATGAATGGTTGGGGTGATCATGTAACAGTTAGAAGTCACTTAAGTATTAAGGATTCTAATCTTATTCAACTATATCGAACATTATTTGATATTTGTAAATTAAATATAGTCAAACTATTGGTGTAAGTTGATAATTTGATTCAATAGAAACGAATTCAACTATGATCGAACATTATTTGATTTTTGTAAATTAAATATAGTCAAACTATTGGTGTAAGTTGATAATTTGATTCAATAGAAACGAAGTTCGCTATTTTGATGGAAATATTTAGTGAAAAATGATGGTTATTTTTTTAGCATTCATGATCAAAGAATGAAGAAAACACACATGGGCAATACTATGAGTTGAATGAATGTGGGAAAATCAACCCAAATAAAATTTAAACATTATATTTGAGATACATATTTGTATTTCAAAAAATTTGAAAAAGATTTTAAATTATACAAACATGTTCGAAAAAACTTAAAAAAAAGTTTTGAAACACAGTTTAAGTTTTGTAGAAAAATTTAAAGAAAAACCATAATACAAATTTTCGATTTTCAAAAACATAATTATATACAAATTTCTCTAATAATTCAACAAGCTAAAATTATGATATAATAATTTCACTATTTATTGTTTTATTTCTATAGAAAAACATATGCATAATTATTTGTTTTTTATTAATTGGCATAGACTATATATAACCTGATTTCAATATTAATAATTTAAAAATTATTTCAATTACTTATTAGTTAACTAAAATTTTGATATATAATTAAAAGATTTATGTCATTAAGTCATATATCTCATACAATAAAAAATTATATAATATATCGAGCAAATCACGAGACACATAAATCAATAATTAACCAATTAGATAGACATTTGAAACTTTAATTCTAATAAACTTCAAATTTTGGTTTAATTGATAAAAGAAAAAATATACAAGATCAATGGTGTAGGTTAGAGATATTTAAAAAAGATTACATTCACTTATATTGATTTAATTGAAATAAGATTCTTTAAAAAATAACTATTTTAAAAAAGATTACATTCACTAAAAAAGTTGTACATAGGGTATATTGGCAGGATTTCTTCTTAGAGTATGAGTTTGAAAATTGATGACAAATAATGTTTTAGATTCTATTGCAATATTGAGATATTATTTATAAAACATATCACTCGCATTAATGTCCAAGAATAATGTAGTTCCATTACAATGTTTATATATAGATGGATGAGTTGAATACTTAAATAATACAAAAACAAAAACTTTGATATATCAAAAACCCGTGCCTTCTATATTTTTGTTTCATGGCTTTCTTTTTTAATATCGGTGTCCTTTTGTTGCTTCACGTGTTTATTGGGTTGGAGACATCTAAAACAGGTACACTTCTTTGTTTGATCTTTGATTTAATTATAGTATGGTCAACTCTTTTCTTTTTGTGATAATTTGGGCGACTGTCCAAACCTAATATTTAAGGGACCAACTTTTATAAATATATATGTGACAACGATTTGTTATTAATTGAATAAAAAATTTAAATGAGTTGATTTTCAAAAATTCAGAGTAAGGAAGTGCTTCTAGATTATTCACTACAAGATGATTATATCGAGAGTGAAAATTGAACTCGTAACTATTTTTAATAATATATAAATATTTAGAGAGGTATTGATTTTGATTTAAATATTAGTAATATGCTCAATTCTAATGTTCTTTATAGGCAATTGTGCAAAAAGAAAAAGAGAAACAAATAAGAAAATATAAAAGAACTGATGAAGAGAGATGAAACGATGTGGTTGATATTTTATATTTTGAGAAAAATAATGTTATACATGGCAAGATATTATTTTTCAAAATATAAAATATCCACACCATTTTTTGTCTTGTGATGTAAAAAATTATTTGATTTTCATCCTTTAAAGTATGAGTTTGATATATATATATATATATATATATATAAAGCAAAATTTTATCTTTATTTAATTACTTTTTTCTATACATTATTAAAAGTTTAATTATGATATGTCACTATAAAAAAATTTATAATATCAACACATTATAACAATTTATATGCATGACTTTAGATGTAGTTATAATAAAAGTTAAATAACTATAATTTGTAATTAGTTGATACTATAAAAACTCTTTACATTAATGGTGTATATAAATAAATCTTATTAGTAAATGACCTTCCATTAGACACATTCTTAGTTTATGAATCTTTAACAACACTAAAACTAAACCTATTGATTTTATATTTTGATGAAATAAAAATAAATATTTTTTTTTTTTACCAAGAAAAAAATTGAAATCTCCTACTTTTATAAGATTAAAAACCTTAAATTTTTATAAGGAAAAAAATATAAATGTATGAAATTATAAAGATAAAGATGATAAGCCTATTTAACTCATATTATTAATTTAATTTAATTTAATGCAGCTGCACAATCCGTAGGAGTTTGTTATGGGATAGTGGCAAACAACTTGCCTCCTGCTGCGGAAGTAATAGATCTTTTCAAAACTAATGGCATTGCAAGAATGAGAATATATAATCCAGATCAAGCAACCTTGGAGGCCCTTAGAGGGTCCCAACATAGAACTTGTCATTGGGATCCCTAATGAAGACATGCAATCAATTGCCAACGATGTTTCATCAGCAACTAGTTGGGTCCAAAACAATATAATAAACTACTCTAATGATGTCATATTTAGGTACATTGTTGTTGGAAATGAAATAAATCCTAGTGACCCAACATCACAATTTGTTCTTCCTGCAATGCAGAACATTTATGCAACACTTGCAACTGCCAACTTACAAAATCAAATTAAGATTTCAACTGCTATACAAGTAGGCCTGTTGGGAAGTTCCTACCCTCCATCACAAGGAGAATTTAGTCCTGATGCAATTCCATATTTAACTCCAATAGTTAACTTCTTAGTGACCAATGGAGCACCACTTCTTGCTAACGTGTATCCATACTTTGCTGATATTGGTAATGAAACAGGACATTCCTCTTGAATATGCTCTTTTTACTAAACAAGGAACCACTGATATTGGGTACCAAAACCTATTTGATGCAATGTTAGATGCATTATATGCTGCTGCTTTGAAAATTGGGGCATCCAATTTACAAATAGTTGTGTCTGAGAGTGGATGGCCATCTGCAGGTGGAGAAGGGGCCACAACTGAAAATGCTGCTGCATATTATACGAATTTGATTAATCATGTCAATAGTGGGAATGGAAACTCCTATGAGGCCTGGTCAACCTATTGAGACTTATTTGTTTGCTATGTTTGATGAAAATCTGAAGCCTGGTGCAGCAAGTGAGCAATATTTTGGTCTCTTCACCCCTGACAAATCACAAAAAATATAATATAGCTTCAATTAATTAAATTGATATTTTAGGAAATATATGTATTTAAATATAATTTAACAAAATATATATTAAGATTTTTTTATGTTTCACTAAAGTAACAATTTAGTCATTTATTTTTTTTCTGTAACACTTATGTTCTTTAAGTTTAGTTCAGTATCTATTTAGATCTTTTAATTTTTTTTATTTTCTAATTTAGTCTTTTAAGGTATATTTTAATTTCATCGTTATCCTTTAAATTATATTAAATTAAGTATACAATTTTATTAAAATATTATTAAAATATAATTCAAACAATGTATTGGGATTGGATTGACTATCAATGCTATTTTAGAGGATATATATATATATATATATATATATATATATATGAATTGTTGTAGAAAATTTGAGTTCTCTTATAACAATATATTTAGATAAAAAAATATTAATTGATTTTTGTACATATAATAATTGTCTAACAAAAAAGAGAGCGTTTGTTGGTGTGAGATGAGTTTAAGTGTTTTGATGCAATAAGCTCTATTCACAACTATACACTCTAGTACATCTTTTTTGATAAAATAGCATTATTTAGAAAAAATTTGTGATATTGTTAAATTATAGTACATGTGTGGTGCAGATCGTTGCAAAATATACTCTACCATTCAATATTTGTTTAGAGTGTATTTGCGAGATAATTATTTGAAGATTAAGTCTTTATTTGAATATTATACATTCATTTATTGTATTATTCATGTTTATTTGTCAATTGACTTTATTAAAAAAAATTACATCTCAATATAAGAAATATAAAATTTAGATAGAATTGTCATAAAATATTATTATTAATTTTAAATATCTTAATTACATGTTGCAGTGACTGGCTAATGTCACACTATCTCAGATACATGTATCGATTACTGTGACACAGGGTACATTTGTTCATGCCAAAAATTATTTTCAATTGTAAGCCAAAAAAAATCAGCAAATGAACTTGGCATAATTTTATCTGAATCATGAATGGTTGGGGTGATCATGTAACAGTTAGAAGTCACTTAAGTATTAAGGATTCTAATCTTATTCAACTATATCGAACATTATTTGATTTTTGTAAATTAAATATAGTCAAACTATTGGTGTAAGTTGATAATTTGATTCAATAGAAACAAAGTTCGCTATTTTGATGGAAATATTTAGTGAAAAATGATGGTTATTTTTTTAGCATTCATGATCAAAGAATGAAGAAAAACACGAATGGGCAATACTATGAGTTGAATGAATGTGGGAAAATCAACCCAAATAAAATTTAAACATTATATTTTGAGATACATATTTGTATTTCAAAAAATTTGAAAAAGATTTTAAATTATACAAACATGTTGGAAAAACTTAAAAAAAGTTTTTGAAACACAGTTTAAGTTTTGTAGAAAAATTATGTTCCCGAAAACTTGAAAGAAAAAACCATAATACAAATTTCGATTTTCAAAAACATAATTATATACAAATTTCTCTAATCATTCAACAAGCTAAAATTATGATATAATAATTTCACTATTTATTATTTTATTTCTATAGAAAAACATATGCATAATTATTTTTTTTTTATTAATTGGCATAGACTATAATATAACCTGATTTCAATATTAATAATTTAAAAATTATTTCAATTTACTTATTAGTTAACTAAAATTTTGATATATAAATTAAAAGATTTATGTCATTAAGTCATATATCTCATACAATAAAAAATTATATAATATATCGGGCAAATCACGAGACACATAAAGTCAATAATTAACCAATTAGATAGACATTTGAAACTTTAATTCTAATAAACTTCAAATTTGGTTTAATTGATAAAAGAAAAAATATACAAGATCAATGGTGTAGGTTAGAGATATTTAAAAAAGATTACATTCACTTATATTGATTTAATTGAAATAAGATTCTTTAAAAAATAACTATTTTAAAAAAGATTACATTCACTAAAAAAGTTGTACATAGGGTATATTGGCAGGATTTCTTCTTAGAGTATGAGTTTGAAAATTGATGACAAATAATGTTTAGATTCTATTGCAATATTGAGATATTATTATAAAACATATCACTCGCATTAATGTCCAAGAATAATGTAGTTCCATTACAATGTTTATATATAATGGATGAGTTGAATACTTACATAATAACAAAAACAAAAACTTTGATATATCAAAAACCCGTGCCTTCTATATTTTTGTTTCATGGCTTTCTTTTTTAATATCGGTGTCCTTTTGTTGCTTCACGTGTTTATTGGGTTGGAGACATCTAAAACAGGTACACTTCTTGTTTGATCTTTTGATTTAATTATAGTATGGTCAACTCTTTTCTTTTTGTGATAATTTTGGGCGACTGTCCAAAACCTAATATTTAAGGGACCAACTTTTATAAATATATAGTGTGACAGCGATTTGTTATTAATTGAATAAAAAATTTAAATGAGTTGATTTTTTCAAAATTCAGAGTAAGGAAGTGCTTCTAGATTATTCACTACAAGATGATTATATCGAGAGTGAAATTGAACTCGTAACTATTTTTAATAATATATAAATATTAGAGAGGTATGATTTTGATTTAAAATATTAGTAATATGCTCAATTCTAATGTTCTTTTATAGGCAATTGTGCAAAAAGAAAAAGAGAAACAAATAAGAAAAATATAAAAGAACTGATGAAGAGAGATGAAACGATGTGGTTGATATTTTATATTTTGAGAAAAATAATGTTATACATGGCAAGATATTATTTTCAAAATATTAAAATATCCACACCATTTTTTGTCTTGTGATGTAAAAAATTATTTGATTTTCATCCCTTTAAAGTATGAGTTTGATATATATATATATATATATAAAAGCAAATATTATTATCTTTAAAAGCAAAAATTAATTATTAATTTTTTCTATACATTATTAAAAGTTTAATTATGATATGTCACTATAAAAAAATTTATAATATCAACACATTATAACAATTTTATATGCATGACTTTAGATGTAGTTATAATAAAGTTAAATAACTATAATTTGTAATTAGTTTGATACTATAAAAACTCTTTACATTAATGGTGATATAAATTTAAATCTTATTAGTAAATGACCTTCCATTAGACACATTCTTAGTTTATGAATCTTTAACAACACTAAACTAAACCTATTGATTTTATATTTTTGATGAAATAAAAATAAATAATTTTTTTTTTTTACCAAGGAAAAAATTGAAATCTCACTACTTTTATAGATTAAAAACCTAAAATTTATAAGGAAAAAATATAATGTATGAAATTTATAAAGATAAATGATGATAAGCCTATTTAACTCATATTAATTTAATTTAATTTAATGCAGCTGCACAATCCGTTAGGAGTTTGTTATGGGATAGTGGCAAACAACTTGCCTCCTGCTCGGAAGTAATAGATCTTTTCAAAACTAATGGCATTGCAAGAATGAGAATATATAATCCAGATCAAGCAACCTTGGAGGCCCTTAGAGGGTCCAACATAGAACTTGTCATTGGGATCCCTAATGAAAGACAGCAATCCATTTGCCAACGATGTTTCATCAGCAACTAGTTGGGTCCAAACAATATAATAAATACTCTAATGATGTTCATATTTAGGTACATTGTTGTTGGAAATGAAATAAATCCTAGTGACCCAACATCACAATTTGTTCTTCCTGCAATGCAGAACATTTATGCAGCACTTGCAACTGCCAACTTACAAAATCAAATTAAGATTTCAACTGCTATACAAGTAGGCCTGTTGGGAAGTTCCTACCCTCCATCACAAGGAGAATTTAGTCCTGATCAATTCATATTTAACTCCAATAGTCTAACTTCTTAGTGACCAATGGAGCACCACTTCTTGCTAACTGTGTATCCATACTTTGCTTATAATTGTAATGAACAGGACATTCCTTCTTGAATATGCTCTTTTTACTAAACAAGGAACACTGATATTGGGTAACCAAAACTATTTGATGCAATGTTAGAATGCATTATATGCTGCTGCTTTGAAAAATTGGGGCATCCATTTTACAAAATAGTTGTGTCTGAGAGTGGATGGCCATCTGCAGGTGGAGAAGGCCACAACTGAAAATGCTGCTGATATTATACGAATTTGATTAATCATGTCAATAGTGAATGGAACTCCTATGAGGCTGGTCAACCTATTGAGACTTATTTCGTTTGCTATGTTTGATGAAAATCTGAAGCCTGGTGCAGCAAGTGAGCAATATTGGTCTCTTCACCCCTGACAAATCACACAATATATATAGCTTCAATTAATTAAAATTGATATTTTAGAAATATATGTATTTAAATATAATTTAACAAAATATATATTAAGATTTT
>PGTU02003155.1:0-45273 GCA_002896215.2 Cicer echinospermum
ATTGAATTTCTTAATGTCTCGGTTACTTATTATTTTGGTTTGAAAATTGTTTAAGTTACTGGGCGTTGAGAATGGGGAATCTCTTAATGTCTCGGTTACTTAATGTTCGTTTTTGGAAAATGTTTCAGTAAATGGTATTAAGAAAATGGGGGAAATCTCTTAATGACTTATTACTGATGTTTTGTCTTGAAAATCTTAAGTTAAATGAGAATTAAGAAATGGGGAATCTCTAATGTCTCGCTTTTTTATGTGTGTTTCGGTAAATTCGTGCTGACACGGGATAGGTGGCACCTTGTAAACAGTACGGGCCGTGATAGGCAGTAACGTTTACGATTTACGTTTGGTAAGTCGTGCTGACCCGGGATGGGTGGCACTCGGTAAACAGTACGGACCCGTGATAGGTAGTACGTTTACGACTTACGTTCCTGAGGGAATTGTTGTTTGGTAAGTTGTGCTGACCCGGGATAGGTGGCACCTCGTAAACAGTACGGACCCGTGATAGGTAGTACGTTTACGACTTACGTTCTGCGGGAATTGCGTTTGTCCGTGAGAGACTGCGCAGGGTTTGTCCGTGAGAGACTACGCCCTGGTTTATAGTTAGACGAGAATTAAGAATGGGAATCTCTTAATGTCTCGTTTACTCGTGTATGTTTTGGTAAGTTGTGCTGACATCGGGATAGGTGGCACCTCGGTAAACGGTACGGACCCGTGAATAGGTAGTACGTTTACGACTTACGTTCTGAGGGAATTGTGTTGTCCGCAAGAGACTACACCCTGTTGATTTGTGAACTGTTGGTTCATTTTGGTTGTGTAGTAATGTGTTATAAATGCTAAGTGTTATGTTTTGGAATTTGGTGATAACATGTTTGATTGCAATACCATTTCAAAATCCATGATGTCGTAGTAATTGTGTTATCAGTGTTAAGTGTTAAGAATTGGGATTGTATGAATGTGATTGAGTTAGTTTTATGAATTTTGAAAAGAATACACAGGTAATCGATTTTCCAATCGATTGGATAGTAAACAGGGACTTGGCCAAATGGACAAATCGATTAGCCAATCGATTTTGTAATCAATTTTTCGAAAATCATTTACGAAATCGATTGCCCAATCGATTTGGGCCTAAGTCAGGGACTCATCCATATTCGACCAAATCGATTTGAAATGCGAATGTGGCCATTAAGTCAGGGGCTGCAGCTATCCTGTCAATCGATTGCCAAATCGATTGAATCAAGCCAGAGTTCAAAATATTTCACTAAAAACTTCAGGAAATCGATTTGGAAATCGATTGGTATTAAGTCAGGGGCTCCGTTATCCTGTCAATCGATTGCCAAATCGATTGATTCAGCCCAGGATTCTATTTCATTAAAATCAAAATCCTTCACCCCAATCCGATTGCCTAATCGATTGGCTCAGATGAAATCCCAGTTTTATTGTATGATTGTTTGCTCATGAAACTATCCATGTCCTTGAATTGTTATGTTATCAATTAGGGAATTGAGACCTCAGTTTACTTTCATTTAACTGGCAAAGTATTGTATGAACTTTCGCATTTGAAATCCTGCCTAGGTGCATGCTTGGTTGTAAAGTTATTTTTAGCATTCAAAACTTAAATGTTATGTGTTAACTGTTATTTTCGGTTGGTGACCTTTACAATTATTGTGGAAATCTGGGCTTTGCCCTCAGATGAGAGTCAGGACGATCCCCGGTTCTTACCTTACGGACGGAAATGGAGATGGGAACGCTTGACTGCAGCAACGTTAGGAGAATCACGGGGCGCGTGGAGATCAGTCAGGGTGTTTAGTTGTGTTTGTAAAATGATCAGATTAGGTTGGCATAGCAGGATCATAGATGCTTTCTTTTGTATTGCATTTCATTTTAAAATGGAAGACTGTACCTATACTATATTGTCAGCTTGACATGTATTTTCGATGGGTTACATGTACCATTTGTTGTTGGTAAATGGTTTGGATTTATAATTGGAGTAACTTTTCCGCTGCCTGTAAATTATAATGACTCAATTATTTATCCAAAGACATTTCTTTATTTATTTCTCTGCTTAATTTAAATGCTTTTGAAAAAAAAAAATATACCCTCGCTTTGAAAAACGGGTGTTACACTGTGGTATCAGAGCATAGGTTTGGTTTTCTTGGGGGCTGTGGAACCTTGGTTATAGATTGTAGGTCAACCTATAGGTTGAGAGTTGTTATCTGATCATGTGTCGGTTTAGGTGGTTTGAGTTGTCAAGTTCATAATTATTATTATGTGCGGTTGTGGTCGGAAGTTATTTCTATAGAATTATTGAAGTAGTGTTAACACTCTACTTGATGATGGTTTATAGGGAAACCATGCTGCCAAGGAGGAATGACGTTCGAGAACCAATGCCAGTAGGAATGATCGAATGGCGGAGGCTATGAATAACATGGCTTGCTTCTGTTGCTGCACAGACTGCTGCCAAGACTCAACGCGATCTCGAAAAGAGGGGAAGAGAGATCCGAGCTGCAGAGTCAAGAGGAGTTAAAAGACTTTCGTCGTTACAATCCTCCCAAGTTTGAGGGGACTGAGGATTCAGAGAAAGCAAGTCAATGGATCCAAGAAATGGAGAAGATCTTCGAAATGATTAACTGTCAGGCGGGAGTGAGGGTCAACTATGCCACTTATATGCTACTAGGAGATGCTGAGTACTGGTGAGGAGTACAAGTCGTTGATGAGATCAGCTCATAGGAGGTGAACTGGGAATCTTTCAAAGGGAAGTTTTTCGACAAAATACTTCCCGATGAGTACCAGGATAGACTGGGTGATGATTCCTGAAACTACATCAGGGGAACATGACCGGGGCGAATATGCTGCTAAGTTGAATCACTATCAAGGCATTTCAATTTTCCGTGAAGAGGTTGACGAGCCATTCTTGTGTCATCGTTTCCAAGACGGACTAAAGTATGAGATTCAAGATTTTGTCTTACCCTTGGGAATTCAACGTTTCCAGGTTCTTGTGGAAAAATGTAGAGAAGTGGAGGATATGAAGATAAGAGAGCTAGCCGAGGAGGGAATTTTAACTCAGGAGGACCTAGTCGGGCGAAGAATCAGAACAAGGGAAAACAGGTTGCTAAATCTTATAATCGACCACATGAAACAATGGGGGACGGGATAACCCAGGGAACCAAGACCTTGAGAGGCAAGTGGGACAAGTATACGATGTTTCCGATGTGGAGAAGAGGGACATTATGCTTTATGCTTGTACCTTTAACAGTACTACTTGCTACAATTGCCATAAACCAGGGCACTTTGCAAGGAATTGCGAGGCTCCGAAGGCGGAACCAATGGTGATGTAGCTAGGATTACTCTTCCTACTGCTAGAGGACAGGTGTATTGCGTCGGCGCTGATTTATCTAGCGATCTGATTCAATATGACTGTGCGATTACAGGTAACCTCTTTAACTACACTTTCTGATTCGGGGGCAACCCATTCCTTCATTGCTATGGATTATGTAAATTGTTTGAAGTTGTCCGTGTCTACTTTACTGCTAAGACTTTGACAGTAAATTATGCATGTTTACTTGTCAAATAACCATTCAGAATAGGGACTTCTCGATTAATTTGATTGTTTACCTCTACAATAACCCAAGATCATTCTTGATAGGAATGGGAAGCCCTATCATTGGTTAATGATACATTGTACTCAATGTGTCGGCGTCATACCTAGTGTTTAGTTTTGGTACTAGGTGGATGTTCCGTACAAGGTGGAACATCAGCGACCTGCTGGGGTGTTGCGACCTTTAGAGATACATGGAGTACTATCGAGTATTGTATCAGACCGTGATCCGAAGTTCACATCACATTTTTGGGAGCATTGCACGAAGCCTTCAGAACGAGGCTATGATTGAGTTCACCTACAACAAATAGTTTCCACGCAAGTATTGGAATGGCTCCAGAGGAGACTTTTGTGGGCGCAAGTGTCAAACGCCCTTGTGTGGGTATAAGGACGGTGAAAATATGATCGTCGGACCAGAGATGGTGCAACAGACTACATCTAAGGTAAGGAAAATCAAGGGGAAAATGAAGACTTCACAAGGTCGTCAGAAGAGTTACGCGGACAAGCGTCGCAGACTGTTAGAATTCGAATAGGGTGACCATGTATTACCGAGAGTCACACCTACTACGGGAGTTGGTAGGGCGTCAAGATCGAAGAAGTTGACTCCGAAATTCATTGGACCATGTCAGATTTCAACACGAATTGGGCCTGTTGCTTATCGGATTGCATTGCCTCCGATACTGTCCAACATTCATGACGTGTTTCCTATATCACAGTTGAGGAAATATCTTGCAGATCCATCGCATGTGATCGAACCAGACACAATCCAACCGAAGGATAACTTGACATTCGAGGTACCACCTGTGAGGATTGAGGACAGGAAGATTTAGCGATTGAGGACCAAAGATGTTCGTTGGTCAAGGTGATTTGGAACCCAATTACTGGAGAGGCGACTTGGGAATTGGAGAGCAAGATGAGAGAACAACACCCAGAGCTAATTATCGACGCATAGTTTCGAGGACGAAACTAATTTTAGGGGGGGAGTAATGTAAGACCCGTAATTTTAAAGTACCATTTATGTATTTTTGGCGTATTTTGGATTTTGGCTCGGAGGCTTTTAAGCCAAAGTTAATAATATTTTGGAGTTTATAATCAAAAAGGTATTTCGATGCCAATTAGAATTTCTCGTCGATAAATAAATTGAATTTAACTGCGGAAAAATCCTTTACGGAGAATTTAAGGCGTTTCGGGCGAAACGGTAATTTAATAAATATCTAGATTTTGAGATATTTGTTAAGTTATATTTATTATATTTATATATGGTTGTTTGGAGGGAAAAGAAAGGAAAACTAGAAGGAAGGAAAAGGAAAAGAAATAGTATAATAAAGGAAGGAAGAAAAAAAGGAAGAAAGGAAAAACAAAGGAAAGAAAAAGAAAGGAAGGAAATTTCCAATTTCCATCTCCTTCCTCAGGTTCACGCAAGAAAACCAAAAATCCATCCTTCTCCATTTTTCGTTTTTGTTGCTTCCTTTCCTTAAAAGCTAGTGACCCAAGGTTGGTGAGAGTTAGATCAAGATTTTCGCAACTCCACTCTTCCTCTTTGATTCGAAAACGAAGAAAAACGGTTTTTGAGATCCAAACATAAACCCCTCGTTTCTTCTTGATCCAAGCTTCATTTCTCGAAGAGATAGAAGGGAAAGTTGCCTCACCACCACGCTACGGTGCTAGTGAACTAATTTGGAAGCGCGTTGCGAGCGGAGATTTTACCGGAATTACTCGCGGTACCGGAAACGCACGTTAAAGCTAACGTTGAGGTAAGGGCTCCTTCCAAACTTTTAGTTTGCATTAGGGACTTATCTGTGGTTTGTGTGGGAAGGAATTTGTTAGGGTTTAATGTATCGATTTGGAGAAAAAACGAAACTAGGGCGTTATGGGTAAAACCTTAGAGTTAGGTTTTGTTTATATTGATGAATGTTTCGTGGTAAATGAATTTGAATGTCATTGTGTGTGATTATGAGTAAATGAAATTTGATGTATCTGTGTGTTATGTTGCTTTGATTTTGTGTTCGTTGTTTTTAACATGCTCTTAATTGACATTGATGAAATTTGATATGTGTATGGTTGGATTTGTGAATAAATGAATTGATATGTTTTGATGTGAGAATTTGTTTGAGTTTGTGTTGTGTGGAATTTGAAAAACCATTAAGTTAAATGAGTATTAAGAATGGGGGAATCTCTTAATGTCTCGTTTACTTAATGTGCGTTTGTTTGTGAAAAATCGTTTAAGTTAACTGGGCGTTAAGAATGGGGAATCTCTTAATGTCTCGGTTACTTAACATTTTGTTTTGAAAACCGTTTAAGTTAACTGGACGTTAAGGAGGGGGATCTCTTAATGTCTCGGTTACTTAATATTTTGTTTTAAAGAAAAATGGTTTAAGTTAACTGGGAGTTAAGAATGGGGAATCTCTTAATGTCTCGGTTACTTAATATTTTGTTTTGAAAACCGTTTAAGTTAACTGGACGTTAAGGAGGGGGAACCTCTTAATGTCTCGGTTACTTAATATTTTGTTTTAAAGAAAAATCGTTTAAGTTAACTGGGCGTTAAGAATGGGGAATCTCTTAATGTCTCGGTTACTTAATATTTTGTTTTGAAAACCGTTTGAGTTAACTGGACGTTAAGGAGGGGGATCCTCTTAATGTCTCGGTTACTTAATATTTTGTTTTAAAGAAAAATCGTTTAAGTTAACTGGGCGTTAAGAATGGGAATCTCTTAATGTCTCGGTTACTTAATATTTTGTTTTGAAAACCGTTTAAGTTAATTGGACGTTAAGGAGGGGGAACCTCTTAATGTCTCGGTTACTTAATATTTTGTTTTAAAGAAAAATCGTTTAAGTTAACTGGGCGTTAAGAATGGGGAATCTCTTAATGTCTCGGTTACTTAACATTTTGTTTTGAAAACCGTTTAAGTTAACTGGGCGTTAAGAATGGGGAATCTCTTAATGCCTCGGTTACTTATTATTTTGTTTGGAAAATTGTTTAAGTTAACTGGGCGTTAAGAATGGGGAATCTCTTAATGTCTCGGTTACTTATTATTTTGTTTGGAAAATTGTTTAAGTTAACTGGGCGTTGAGAATGGGGAATCTCTTAACGTCTCTTTTACTTAATGTTCGTTTTTGAAAATCGTTTCAGTAAATGAGTATTACGAATGGGGAATCTCTTAATGACTTATTTACTGAATGTTTTGTCTTGAAAATCGTTAAGTTAAATGAGAATTAAGAATGGGGAATCTCTTAATGTCTCGCTTTTTTATGTGTGTTTTGGTAAATCGTGCTGACCCGGGATAGGTGGCACCTTGGTAAACAGTACGGGCCGTGATAGGCAGTACGTTTACGATTTACGTTTGGGTAAGTCGTGCTGACCCGGATGGGTGGCACCTCGGTAAACAGTACGGACCCGTGATAGGTAGTACGTTTACGACTTACGTTCCTGAGGGAATTGTGTTTGGTAAGTTGTGCTGACCCGGGATAGGTGGCACCTCGGTAAACAGTACGGACCCGTGATAGGTAGTACGTTTACGACTTACGTTCCTGCGGGAATTGCGTTTGTCCGTGAGAGACTGCGCAGGGGTTTGTCCGTGAGAGACTACGCCCTGGTTTAAGTTAGACGAGAATTAAGAATGGGGAATCTCTTAATGTCTCGTTTACTCGTGTATGTTTTGGTAAGTTTGTGCTGACCCGGGATAGGTGGCACCTCGGTAAACGGTACGGACCCGTGATAGGTAGTACGTTTACGACTTACGTTCCTGAGGGAATTGTGTTTGTCCGCAAGAGACTACACCCTGTTGATTTGTGAACTGTTGGTTCATTTTGGTTGTGTAGTAATGTGTTATAAATGCTAAGTGTTATGTTTTGGAATTTGGTGATAACATGTTTGATTGCAATACCATTTCGAATCCATGATGTCGTAGTAATTGTGTTATCAGTGTTAAGTGTTAAGAATTGGGATTATGTATGAATGTGATTGAGTTAGTTTATGAATTTTTGAAAGAATACACAGGTAAATCGATTTCCCAATCGATTGGATAGTAAACAGGGACTTGGCCAAATGGACAAAATCGATTAGCCAATCGATTTTGTAATCAATTTTTCGAAAATCATTTACGAAATCGATTGCCCAATCGATTGGGCCTAAGTCAGGGACTCATCCATATTCGACCAAATCGATTTGGAAATCGATTGGCCATTAAGTCAGGGGCTCAGCTATCCTGTCAATCGATTGCCAAATCGATTGAATCAAGGCAGAGTTCAAAATTTCACTAAAAACCTTCAGGAAATCGATTTGGAAATCGATTGGTATTAAGTCAGGGGCTCCGTTATCCTGTCAATCGATTGCCAAATCGATTGATTCAGCCCAGGATTCTATTTTCATTAAAATCCTTCACCCCAATCGATTGCCTAATCGATTGGCTCAGTGAAAATCCTCAGTTTTAGTTGTATGATTGTTTGCTCATGAAACTATCCATGTCTTGATTTGTTATGTTATAATTAGGGGATTGAGAACCTCAGTTTACTTTCATTTTAACTGGCAAAGTATTGTATGAACTTTTCGCATATTGAAAATCCTGCTAAGGTGCATGCTTGGTTGTAAAGTTATTTTTAGCATTCAAACTTAAATGTTATGTGTTAACTGTTATTTTCGGTTGGTGACCTTTACAATTATTGTGGAAATCTGGGCTTTGCCCTCAGATGAGAGTCAGGACGATCCCACCGGTTCTTACCCTACGGACGGAAATGGAGATGGGAACGCTTGACTGCAGCTACGTTAGGAGAATCTCACGGGGCGCGTGGAGATCAGTCAGGGTGTTTAGTTGTGTTGTAAAATGATCAGATTAGGTTGGCATAGAGGGATCAGATGCCTTTCTTTTGTATTGCATTCATTTTAAAATGGAAGACTGTACCTATACTAATATTGTCAGCTTGACATGTTATTTTCGATGGGTTACATGTACCATTTGTTGTTGGGTAAATGGTTTGGATTTATAATTGGAGTAACTTTTCCGCTGCCTGTAAATTATAATGACTCAATTATTTATCCAAAGGCATTTCTTTATTTATTTCTCTGCTTTATTTTAAATGCTTTTGAAAAAAAAAAATATACCCTCGCTTTGAAAAACGGGGTGTTACATAAAGCATCACAATCATCAAGACAAAAGTTGTAACTCGAATTTTTAGCTTTCCGACACTTGCTCATATGCGCCGATCCCATATCTAGAGCTCAAGTTATGACCTACAGAGCGAGAAATAGTCAAAATACAAATAATAAAACTAAAAATGCAAATAATAAAATTATAATTCAAATCCGACCAAAAGTTTAGAAACAATCTAAAAATATTAATCTAAGCTATATAGAACTTTTAAAATACCAAACTAAAAAGTTAGAAATATGTGCCCATATGCTATGATCAATCAAAATGAGTCACCAATCAAGATAAAGAAATATAGAATTATTTCACTTTTAAACACTCTTAACTACTCTAAACACTATTCACAAATTCCCAACACTTAGAACGTCTGAAACACAAACACTTTCACCTAATCACATATACACGCATAAAACTAATTCAATAATTGGCATCATGATGTAGAATATCCTCATAGCAATCCTGTAACACCCCAAATTTTATAATGAACTATTTTATTAATTAAATAGGAATTTAGATAATTAATTTGGTGTTAAAATTATTTATAATATATATGTTGATTAGTTTTATGATTAATTTTTCCTTATAGGCATGATTTCTATGATGTGCTAGTTTTATAATATTAGATTACGTGAGCGATATAAATAATAAATATTATATTTTAGGCTAAATTACATTTGTGGTCCTTTAACTTAATTTCAGGTAACGTTTTAGTCCTTTATCTTTTTTTTTTTCCCGACTTGGTCCTTTATTTTAATTTTAAGTGACAATTTGATATTTTATGTTTTAAAAATTTCAAGAATGATATCCTTTTTTATACAAAAATTCAAAAAAAAAAAAATCAATCAAAACTCATAAAATTAATTATATTCTTTAATATAATACAAATTTCATCAAATTCGTAACTCAAATCTTCAAATAAACTCATATTTTCATACTTTATTTGATATTTTTAGGAATAAAGGACTAAATCGGGAAGAAAAAAAAAGATAAATGACTAAAACGTTACCTGAAATTAAGTTAAGGGGCCACATATGTAATTTAGCCTATATTTTACCCTTTGATCAATTTTTTTGAAAAATAATAGTATTTTAGTGTAATATATAGTTTAAAGAAAAAGATTTTATGCAATTTTACGTGTATATACGTGTACCCAATTAATGTAATATTTTTGTGTGCGTTTGACTGATATTAAGTATGCACGTAGTTATATTTCAATTATTTATAACTACTTTCTATTTTTAGTTATTTTTTTATAAATAATATCTTGAGATAGAATTGATATTGTGTTTGATTTCTTTTATTTTTATATGTTTTTTATGACATTGTGATTTTATATATATTTATTATGATTTAATAATTAATATAATATTGATGTTATATTTATTTATTTTATGATTTTGACTATTTTCTAATATGATGATGTGAGTATTTTGAAAAATAAGTATAATTGTAGAGATTATTTTGATTATTAGTAATATGGGGAAGATAGTTTTAATTATTAGTAATAAGTTTTTTTTATATTAATTATTTTAATTATTCTAATTTAAGATATATTAATTATGAAATATTAGTAATGTTTTAAAAATTTAATGATGTTTGATAAAGTATTAAAAAAAATGAGATTAAGTAACAATTAATTTTGTTATAGCAAAATAAAAATAATAATAGTAAAATATAAATTAAATAAGGACAAATGGACTTGACCCATTTATGTTAAACCTAATTATGTTAATAAAATAAAAGAAAAGAACAAGGAAGGAAGCTTACGGCCATCACTAGTAAAACTAAGGGAAACCAACAACAAGCCTATCGTTTGGAACCGGTGATCGATAACTGTTCGAGAAAACTTTCTCTGTTTTCACCCAAATTTCAATATGTTGTTCCATTCAATTAGTTAGTCAATTAAACACAATTTTTCAGATTTTTAACCATCCAAATTTCTCTCTACAATCCCCGACTTCTCCGCTTGTTAAATTACTTAGTTTGAACCGTTCTCCTTCACCGTAAGTCCGATTTGAGTAAAACCAACGCCAAAACGACCGTGTGAAAAATTGCTATTTTACCCACTGATTTGTTTTCTGATTTATGGTAAGTGTAACACCCATAATTTTAAAGTACACTTTATGTATTTTTATGTATTTTGGATTTTGGCTCGGAGGCTTTTTAGCCAAAGTTAATAATATTTTGGGGTTTTTATGATCAAAAAGATATTTTGATACCGTCTAGATTTACTCGTCGATAAATAAATTAAATTAACTACGGTGAATCTTTTAACGAAGAATTTAATGGGTTACTGGTGAAATGGTAATTTTAATAAATATGTAGGTATTTGTTAAGTTACAATTAATATATATATATATATATATATATATATATATATATATATATATATATATATATATATATATATATATATATACATATATGTATATATGTTTGTTTGGAGGGAAAAAGAAAGGAAATCAGAAGCAAGGAAAAGGAAAAGAAAAGGGTATAAAAAGGAAAGAAGGAAAAAGGAAGAAAGGAAAAACAAAGGAAAGAAAGAGAAAGGAAAGAAAAAGAGAATTTTCCATCCTCCTCCTCTGTTACTCGCACGCCAAAATCCTCCCTTTCTCCATTTTCGTTTTTCTTCACTTCCTTTCTTCAAGTTTAGAAACCCAAAGCTTGGTGAGTGATATGATAAGGATTTCTTAACTTCACTCTCCCTCGTTGAATCGAAAACGAAGAAAAACGGTGTTAAGGATTTCAAAACCGTTAAACACAAACCCCTCCGTTTCATCTAGATCTAAGCTTCGTTTCGCGAAGAGTTAGAAGGGAAATTTGCTCACTACCACGCTACGGTGCTAGGGGACCAATTTGGAGGCGACGTTGCGAGCGGATATTTTTGCCGGAGTTACTCGCTGTACCGGAAACGCACGTGAAAGATATCGTTAAGGTAAGGGCTCATTCCAAACTTTTAGTTTGCATTTAGGGACTTGTCTGTGATTGTATGGAAAGGATCTTGTTAGGGTTTGAGTATTGATTTGGGGGAAAATGGATCTAAGACTTTATGGGTAAAATGTTAGAGTTAGGTTTTGGTTATATTTGATGGATGTTTCGTGGAAAATGAACTTAACTCATTTGTGTATGATTATGGGTAAATGAAATTTGATGTGTTTGAGTGTTATGTTGTGTTGATTTGTGTTCGTCGTATTTGACGTGTTCTAAGTTAATACCGATGAAATTTGATGTGTTTTGGTGTCGATTGTGAATTCAATTTGATAAAATGTTTTGAGTTGGTTTTGTTGTGAAATTTGAAAACCATTAGAGTTAAACGAGTATTAAAAATGGGGAATCTTTTAATATCTCGGTTTACTTAATGTGTGTTTGTGAAAATCATTTAAGTTAACTGGATATTAAGAATGGGGAATCTCTTAATGTATGGGTTACTTAATGTTGTTTTGAAAAATCGTTTAAGTTAACTGGGCGTTAAGAATGGGGAATCTCTTAATGTCTCGGTTACGTAATGTTTTGTTTTGAAAATCGTTAAGTTAAATGAGTATTAAGAATGGGGAATCTCTTAATGTCTTGTTTACTTAATGTTTCGTTTTGAAAATCGTTTAAGTTAAATGAGTATTAAGAATGGGGAATCTCTTAATATCTTGTTTACTTAATATTCGTTTTGGGAAATCGTTTAAGTTAAAAGAGTATTAAGAATGGGGAATCTCTTAATATTTCTGTTTACTTAAAGTTTGTTTTGAAAATCGTTTAAGTCAAAAGAGTATTAAGAATGGGGAATCTCTTAATATTTCTGTTTGCTTAATGTTTGTTGTGAAAATCGTTTAAGTTAAATGAGTATTAAAAATGGGGAATCTTTTAATATCTGCATTTGCCTAGCGATTGTTGTGGATGGAGTCAGTATATGCTCATGCATTTTCATGCTTTTTGTAAATCGTGCAGACTCGTGATAGGTGGCACCTTGATAAATAGTACTTTGGCCTGTGATAGGCGGTACATTTATGATTTACGTTTTTGAAAACCGTGCAGACCCGTGATAGGTGGCACCTCGATAAACGATATGGGCCCGTGATAGGCTGTAGGTTTATGGTTTTCGTTTTTTTTTGTAAATTGTGCAGACCCGTGATAGGTGGCCCCTTGGTAAATAGTACTTTGGCCTGTGATAGGCGGTACATTTACAATTTATGTTATTTTAGTAAACCGTGCAGACCCGTGATAGGTGGCACATCGGTAAACGATACGGGCCCGTGATAGGCAGTGCGTTTTATGGTTTACGCTTTTTAGTAAATCGTGCAGACCCGTGATAGGTGGCACCTCGGTAATTGGTAATTGGTACTTTGGCCTGCGATAGGCGGTACAATTATGATTTACGGCCCTTCAAGGAGGGTTTTGGTTTTGAATTCCGAGTCCATGCATTTTGGCATATACGCATTGCATTAGGGTGCTTGGCACACGAGTCGTGTTTGAATCAAGTTGATGATGGAGTGTTTTGAATAGGAATTGTCGTGGTAATTGTGTTGGAATTGCTAAGTGTTATGTATTGATTATCGTGTGTGAGTGCGATGGATTGTAAAACTATTTCGAAAACCAATTCGTCGTGGTAATTGTGTGTGATTTGCTAAGTGTTAAGTTTTGGAGTTATGTGTGAGTGTGATTGAATTAGTTTAAGTATTTTTGGAAGAATAAGCAGGGAAATCGATTTCCCAATCGATTGGATGAGTTGTAGGAACTTCACTATTTTAACCTAATCGATTTGCCAATCGATTGTATAAACATGTCTTTCAAAATCTTTTAAGAAATCGATTTGGAAATCGATTGGCAGAGAGGCAGGAACTCAGCAAAACTGCCAAAATCGATTTGGAAATCGATTTGGCAACCCAGGGGCTCAGTAAGACTGACAAAATCGACTTAGAAATCGATTTGGTCATGCAGGAACTCAGCAGAACTGACCAAATCGATTTCGCAATCGATTGGCTCAGCAGAAGTCCTTATTTTGAGTTAGATAATCGATTGCTCAATTGATTTATCAATGCTTTGGTCAGTTATGTATTACTTGATGGTTTGAGAACTTCATTTGATTTCATTTTTAATTGGCAAGCATTATGTGAACTTTTAGCTTATGGAAAATCCTTTTAAGGTGCATGCTTAGTTGAAAGGTTATTTTGTGCATTTAAAATTTAAATGTTATGTGTTATTTGTTAATTTCGGTTGGTGATCCTTTACAACTATTGTGGAAATCTGGGCTTTGCCCTCAGATGAGAGCCAGGACGATCTTACCGGTTCGTACCCTACAAATGGGAATGCTTGACTGGAGCTACGTTAGGAGGATCTCACGGGGCGCGTGGAGATCACTCAGGGTGTATAGTTTTTGGTAGGATGATCAGATTAGGTTGATGTATAGGGACTAGACGTCCTTCTTTTTGGGTTGGAGTATTTTAATTTGGAAAACTGTACTTATACTAATATTGTCAGTTTGACATCTTATTTGAATGGGTTCCATGTACCATTTGTTGTTGTGTAAATGCATTGGATTTATATTTGGAGAAACTTTTCCGCTGCTTGTAAATTATAATGACTCAATTATTTATCCAATGGCATTTCCTTATTTATTTCTCTGTTTTAGTTTGATTTCTTTTGGAAAAAAAAATACACCCTCGCTTTGAAAATCGGGGTGTTACATTAAGTTTCCTACACCGAATTTCGAATTTAGTTTTTAAAGGATGTTCTCATAATTTATTTTTAACGTTTACCCATAAACTGTCGAGTTAGATCGATTGAAAGACAAAGAGTCAATGAACAAAGGATGTTTGCTCGTGGAATCGTAGTCGTGTGTGAAAGCGTCAAAATAAGGTAAAGGGGGAGAGAGCGTTTGAATTCATGAGTGTAATATATTGTGAGATGAACGGGAAAACCGTATTTCCCAACGATCCATCTGGGGCTCGCTACGTATGGTAGTAGCCCTTTGAGGGATAAATTAATTAATGTGAAAATATGGAAATTGTGAGATTAAAATATAGAATAGAAATATTTGTAGGGTGTTGATTGATTTAATTTGTTTGAATGTGTGGCATTTGATATTATTGTGATATTTAATTTAATTTCGTTAAATGTGTGGCATTTGATATTATTGTGATATTTGATTTAATTTCTTTAAATGTGTGGTGTGTGATATTATTGTGATATTGGTTGTTGAATTAATTTTATGCATATGTTTGATTAGATGAGTTTAAATGATGTTATAATAAAAATAGATGTGTTGTTATAATTATATGTAATGATGATAATGTATGATTAATAATGGTGATGTGATAAATTTGTGATGAATATTTGTTGATGATAGTGATTCTATAATTATAGTGATGTTATAAATTGTGATGAGAATATTGTGATTTCAATTTGTGTCTGAGATGACGGTATTAATGGAGTATCATATACCAACGAGGGGAGAAAATAAATATTGTGAATTTGTGAAGTGGAGATTATTTTGTCATCATATAGGTAGGGCATGACAAGCCTAGTGATTCCGGGGAAGTACAACTGAATGAGCCTGATCGTGGCGGTCGGCTGTCGAGCCTTAAGGCAAGATTGTTAGACCTTGGAGGTATTCGGGTGGGGAATTCCTAGGTGACTTGGAGGTAGCACTCCAAATGTCAGGAGCTACCACACAACACACGTTTACCTCGACTGTCAGGTATATGTGTCTCGGGTTGAGTTGAGGGGATCTATGAGGACAGGGCCAATTTGAATTGTCCGTCCACCAGGATGGTGGCATAGTATCAAGCCTCCTAACCAAGTACTTCAGAGTTAGAATGGTACCACATTGTGAAGTAGAGTCTACGCTCATACATAGCATTGCATTTTCTTGTGATTGTTTTGTTGTGATTACTATGTATTATGTGTGATAATAATTTATGCGGTGATTCGATGTTACAGTAAAGTGTATTGATTTTCTTTGATTTTGACCATATAATGTGATGTTTTTTTCTTGAAGAATGTTTGTGTAATGATACGGTTTATTGATGATTAATTGCGTGTTCATCTTATTTATATTATATTATCAACATGATTTCAAAACTCACCTCCTTCGTTGTTTGTGTTTGACTGGTTTGGCCCTGCGTTTGCGAAATCGCAGTTATTACAGGTTATTGAGTCTCGAAGTTCTAGTTTGGGAGAAACTCCGCTCTGATAGGTGATACCGGGAATTAAGAGTTGAAATGTGTATTTTACTTATGTTATTATAAATGACTTTTTATATGAAAACTTAGTACGAGTAAGTCTTGGGAATTAAATCAAGAAGTCCTAGTTGAATCAAGTTGATTGATATTGTACTATTTTAATTGAAAAAAACAAAGTTAAATTGTACATGTGTATTTGGAGAAACGTGATATCCTAAATCAGATATTAAAGTTTTTATTCTCTTTAACAAATTTTCTTTATCCGCTGCAAGTTTTCTTCAAATAATTTAATATATATTATTATAAATGTTATTTTGGGGTTTAGGGTGTCACAAATCCAATAACTACACACTTATCACAAATAAATTATTAAATAACTTTTCTTTTAGTCAATCTTTATCATTTAACAAAGATTGAAACAAAGATTTTTCAATTAGCAAGTAAAGTAAGCAACTATTTTTACTCAAAGTTAGTATAATAATTATAAAATCAAAATAAATCTCGTAGTACATAAATCATTTTAGTGGTTAATCAATACTCTAAAATTTAATTTCAAACACTTAAACTATTTTAAAAGAATAACTAATCTTTCAATACCATAAAATAATTTTTCTTCATAATTCAAAAGTTTTCCTTGGATTACTTCTTAATAAATCATACAATTTCTTTTTAGACTATTTTTAAAGTCAATAAGATTACTAAAATACCACCAATACCTTAACCACCAAAAATACCTCTTGGAAGATTTAAGCACGCTTAAAATCATTTTTTTTAACCTACATTTTGAAATAAAATCAAATGATGTATATAAAAATAGATACAAAATTTTCTAACTCACCAAAACTTCTAAAATAGTTATATATATTTTTCCTTAATTTTTTAAAACTATTTTTACAACAAATCTTATAGGTTTTCTTAAAAACAACACATAATAAAACTTGGTGTACATTATTTTTTTCTTGTGTGGGTTATCTAATTTTTAAATATAACCATCATAAATATATATATATATATATTTTTATTTTATTTTAAGAAACAACACAACTCCAACACAATTTAGTTCTTTAAAATAAGTCAACAATGACCTAAACATAAAATATTTCCTTTTATAAAATAAATCAACTTTAATTCCTTCACACTATTTCTTTAAAAGGCTAACATTAAAAATTCAACCAACCTTGAATACTCAAGAATTATTATTGTTAATAATATGAATTTTATACTATTTCAAAATCATGACAAACGTCCTAAATTAATTTCAAAAACAATATAAAAACATTAATCATTTAGATACAATTATCAACACTTTCAAGTAATTTAAAATTATAATCCACGCTTTAAAATCATTTTTTTAACCTTTTTTTTTTTCTTCTTCTCTTTCTCAATTAGTAGACATTTAATCATTTGTCCCTTTTTATTTGTACCGTTATAAATCACTAATGAATTCTTAAAGTCTAAAACTCTAACATGGAGTTAAACTCCAATAAGTAAATCAATCATTTCAGTCAAATATCCCTACACGCTCACAATTCAATATTCACATCGGTCCCAATAAACCAATGTTACAACAAATCTTTTTTGTTTTCTTAAAAATAACACGTAGTAAAATCTGGTGTAAATTTTCACCTATTTTAAATATTAAACAAAATTAGTGGTATAGAATTATCGTTCTTAGTCAATCTAGTTCAACTAAAAAGTGTAATAATTTCAATGGATTAAGATTTTAGGTCATTTTGCTCTTTACAAGGTTTATTCTAGTCCATTTTAGTTCATTGTCAATGTAGTTCATCAAATAATTGCATTACTCTCATTTGATTTAGAGTTTAGTCATTTTGTTTTTAATAGGTTTATTGTAATCCAATTTTGTTCTAAAGCAAAGTAATTCATCCAATAATTGCATAATTCTCAATGGATTAATATTTAAGGTCATTTTGGTTTTTACTGGATTTATTCTAGTCCATTTTGGTTCTCAATCAATTAAGTTCATCTAATAAGTGCACTAGTTTAAATGGAATTAGCTTTTAGGTCATTTTGGTTTATAATAAGTTTATTCTAATAAATTTTGATTCTTATGCTATGTAGTTCGTCCATTAAGTGCAATAGTCTTAGTAGATTATGATTTTTGGTAATTTTGATCTTTACTAAAGTTATTCTTATCTATTGTGATTCTTAGCCAATTTTGTTCCTCCAATAAGTGCAAAAGTCTCAATGTATTATGATTTTTGGTCATTTTGGTTTGTAATAAATTTATTCTTAACCATTGTGATTCTTAGCCAATGTAGTTCCTCCAATAAGTGCGGAAGTCTCAATGGATTAAAAATTTTGGTCGTTTTGGTCTTTATTAGGTTTATTCTAATCCATTTGGATCCTTAGGCAATGTAGTTTTTTTAAAAAATCCATAAGTCTCAATGGATTACGATTTTTAGTAATCTTCGTTTAATAAGGTTTACTTTAATCCATTTTGTTTCTTAGGCAATCTAGTATGTCCACTGAATTATGAATTGTGGTCATTTTGGTCTTTAATAGGTTTATTATCCATTTTGGTGCTTAGGTAACCTAGCACGTCAAATAAGTGCATATGTTTCAATGGATTGAGATTCTTGTAACTTTCGTCTTCACTCTTATTATTCTAGGCCATTTTGGTTGTTAGTTAGTCAATGGTGTTCGTCTAATAAGTGCAATTGTTTCAATGGATTAAGATTTTAAGTCATTTTTGTTTTTACTAGGT
Organism: Cicer echinospermum; assembly: GCA_002896215.2. NCBI lineage: Eukaryota > Viridiplantae > Streptophyta > Magnoliopsida > Fabales > Fabaceae > Cicer > Cicer echinospermum. The sequence continues at coordinate 18,636 of PGTU02003155.1, forward strand.
TTATTCTATTCCATTTTAGCTCTAAGTCAATGTAGTAAGTCTAATAATGCACATTCTCATTGGATTAAGATTTTGGTAATTTTGGTCTTAAATAGGTTTATTGTAATTCATTTTTGTTGTTAGGGAATGTAGTTCGTCCAATAAGTTGATAATTCTAAATGGGTTAAGAATAAAGGTCACTTTGGTCTCTAATATTTATTCTAACCCATTTCAGTTCTTAGACAATGTAGTTTGTCCAAAAAGTGCATAAATTTCAATGGTTTAATAGTTTTGTAATTATGGTTTTCAAACTGTTTATTTTTAATCCATTTTAAATGCTAGTCAATGTATTTCATCTAAAAAGTGTAATAATTCAATGTATTAATATTTTAAGTCATTTTGGTCTTTAGTAGGTTTATTTTAGTCCACTTTAGTTCTTAGTCAATGTAGTTCATCTACTAACTGCATTAGTCTCATTGGATTTAGATTTTGGTCATTTTAGTCTTTAATAGGTTTATGGTAATCCATTTTGTTCTTAGGGATATAATTCATCCCTTAAGTACATAAGTCTCAATGGGTTAATATTTTAGGTCATCTTGGTCTTTACTTGGGTTATTCTAGTCCATTTTAATTCTTAATCAATGTAGTTCGTCCAACAAGTGCAAAAGTCTCAATGGATTTATATTTTAGGTCATTTTGGTCTTAACTAGTTTTTCGTGTCCATTTTGCTTCTAAATCTATCTAGTTCGTCCAATAAGTTCAAAAGTCTCAATGGATTAATATTTTAGGCCATTTTGCTATTTGCAAGGATTGTTTTGTCCATTTTAGTTGTTATTCAATATAGTTAGTCCAATAAGTGAAAAAGTCTCAAAGGATCACTATTTTAATCCATTTTTGTTCTCAATGAATGCATTTTGTCAAATATGTTCATAAGTCTCGATTTATTAAGATTTTAGGTCATTATGGAATTTACTAGGTTTATTCTAGTCAATTTAGGTTCTTAATCAATGTAGTTCGTCCAATTAGTTCAAAAGTATCAATGGATTAATATTTTAGCTCATTTTGGTCTATAATAGGTGTACTCATTTCCATTCTGGTTCTTAATCAATTTATTTGGTTCAATAAGTGCAAAAGTCTAAATGGATTAATACTTTAGAACATTTTGACCTTTACTGGGTTTATTCTTGTCCATTTTGCTTCTAAATAATCCTAGTTCATCCAATAAGTTCAAAATGTCTCAATGGATTAATATTTTAGGTCCTTTCCTATTTTCTATTTTTTTTTTTTGGTCTATTTTAGTTGTTATATAATGTAATTCTTTAAATAGTGCAAAGGTTTCAATGGATTAATATTTTAGGTCATTTGTGTCTTTTCTTGGTTTATTCAAGTCCATTTTGGTTCTTATTTATTGTAGTTCGTCCAATAAATGCAAAACTGTCAATAAACTATTATTTGAGGTCATTTTGGTATTTGCTATTTTTTTGTCCATATTATTAGTTATTCAATGTAGTTTATCCAATAAGTGAAAAAATCTTAATGGATTAATATTTTAGAATATTTTGGTGTTTACTTGGTGTATTCATATCCAAATTGGTTCTTAATCAATGTAATTGGTCCAACAAGTGCAAAACTCTCAATGGATTAATATTTTAAGCCATTTTAGTTTTTACTTGATTTATTCTAATCAAATCAATTTTGCTTTTAAATAAATCAAGTTCGTCCAATTAGATCAAAATTTCTCAATGGATTAATATATTATGTCATTTTGGTATTTTCTATGATTTTTCTTGGGTCTATTTTAGAGGTTATGCAATGTAGTTGATCCAATAAGTGCAAAACTCTAAATGGATTAATATCTTACGTCATCATGGTCTTTCCTTGGGTTATTCTAGTCCATTTTGGTTCTTAATCAATGTAATTCGTCCAACAAGTGCAAAAGTCTCAATGGATTTATATTTTAGGTCATTTTGGTCTTCACTAGATTTAATCTAGTTCATTTTGCTTCTGTATCAATCTAGTTTGTCCAATAAGATCAAAAGTCTCGATGGATTAATATTTTAGGTCATTTTTCTATTTGTATGTGTTTTATTTGTCCATTTTAGTTGTTTTTGAATGTAGATCGTCCAATAAATGCAAAAGTCTCTATGATTAATATTTTAGTTCATTTTTGTTCTTAATCAATATAGTTTGTCCAATAAGTGCATAAATCTCGATAAACTAAGATTTTAGGTCATTATGGAATTTACTAGGTTTATTCTAGTCTATTTTGGTTCTAAATTAGTGTAATTCGTCCAATAAGTAAAAAGTCTTAATGGATTAATGTTTTAGCTTATTTTGGTCTTTACTACGTTTTTCTTGTCCATTTTGGTTTTTAATCAATGTAGGTTGTCCAATAAGTACGAAAGTGTAAATGGATTAATATTTTAGGTCATTTGTGTCTTTTCTTGGTTGATTCTAGTCCATTTTGGTTCTTCTTTATTGTAATTCGTCCAATAAATGTAAATTTGTCAATGGATTATTATTTGAGTTAATTTTGGTATTTGCTACTTTTTTGTCCATTTTAGTAGTTATTCAATGTAGTTCGTCCAATATGTGAAAAAGTCTTAATGGATTAACATTTTAGCTTATTTTGGTGTTTACTTGGTTTATTCATATCCATATTGGTTTTTAATCAATGTAGTTGGTCCAATAAGTGCAAAAGTCTGATTGGATTAATATGTTATGTCATCTTAGTTTTTACTTAGGTTATTCTAGTCCATTTTGGTTCTTGATCAATGTAATTTGTCCAACAACTGCAAAAGTGTTAATGGATTAATATTATAAGTCATTTTGGTTATTACTAGGTTAATTCTAGTTCATTTTGGTTCTAAATAAATATAATTCGTTTAGTAAGTTCAAAAGTTTCAATGGATTAAAATTTTAGGTCCTTTTGTTTTTTGCTTGGTTTTCTTGTCCATTTTAGTTGTTATTTAATTTAGTTCTATCAATAAGTGCAAAAGTCTCAATGGATTTATCGAACACCCACAATTTTATAATAAACTATTTTATTAATTGAATAATATTTTAAATAATTAGTTTGATGATTAAAATTATTTTATAATATATGTTGATAAATTTTGTGACTAATTTCCGTTATATGGATGTTTTCTATGATATGCTAGTTTGATACATACGCAATTTACTAAAATATTATTTATTCATTTATTTGCAAAATTAATATTCCAGTTTTTATATCGATATTCATTTATGCTCGAAAATAAACTAAATTATCTTTAAGTGAAATTCCAAAAAGAAAGGTTGACTGAAATTCAATTATTTACTAGCAAATGAAATATCACTTTTGTAAAATCCTAAACCTCAAAATAATATATATAATAATTTAAATCATATTTCTACAAAATTTACAGCGGATAAATAAAAATTTGTTTTCAAGAAATAAAAACATTTTTTTTTAATTTAGCATATCACGTTTTAATCTCAATTTATTATTCAAATAAGACAATTTAATCTCAATGAACTTGATTTAACTATAAATTCTTATTTTAATTGCAAAAACTCACTAGTACTAAGGTTTTCAAATAAAAAGTCATTGGTAATTACATAACTAAAATAAAAATTACAACTCTTAATTCCCGGTATCACCTATCAGAGCGGGTTTTCTCCCAAACTTGAACTTCAATACTCATTAACCTGTAATAACTGCGATTTTGCAAACGCAGGGCCAAGCCAGTCAAACACAAACAACGAAGGAGGTGAGTTTCGAAATCATGATGACAGTATAATACATCAAAGAAGAACACACAAATAATCATAATAAAACCGTATCATTACACAAACATTCTATCAAGAAAATATCACATTAAAAAGCCAAAATCACTCAAGGAAAATCAATAAGTTTCACTATAACATCAAATCGTCTAAGAGAAATTATCACCACACACGATACATATTAATCACAATAAAATGCAATGCTATGCATGAGCTTAGACTCTACTTCACAATGTGGTACCATTCTAACTCTGAAGTACTTGGTTAGGAGACTTGATACTATGCTACCATCCCGGTGGACGGACAATTCAAATTGGCCCTGTCCTCATAGATCCCCTCAACTCAACCTGAGACACATATACGTGACAATCAAGGTAAACGTGTGTTGTGTGGTAGCTCCCGACATTTAGAGTGCTACCTCCAAGTCACCTAGGAGTTCCCCACCAGAATACCTCCAAGGTCTAACAATCTTGCCTTAAGGCTCAACAGTAGACCGCTACGATCAGACTCATTCAGTTGTACTTCCCCGGAATCACTAGGCTTGTCAAGCCCTACCTATATGATGACAAAATAATCTTCACTTCACAAATTCTCAATATTTATTTTCTCCCCTCGTTGACCTATGATACTCCATTAAGACCATCACCTCAAACACAAATTGGAATCACAATTATTTCACCAAATATGGGGTTACTTCAATATTCTCATCACAAATTCACAACATCACTATCATTAATCATATCTCATCACATAAACTCATCAAAATTATAGCATCACTATCATCAACCATACATCAACACATAGGCTTATCACAAATTTATAACATCATTATTATTAATTATACATCATCATAATCACATAAACTTATAAAAATGAATTCACTTTTTATTAACACATGACATAAACACGTCTAATCAAACATATACATAAAATTCATTCGACATCCAATATCACAATAATATCAAATATCTCACATTTAATAAAAATAAATCAAACATCACAATCATATCAAATACCACACATTTAACGAAGTTAAATCAATCAACACCTTATAAATATTTCTATTCTATATTTTAATCTCAAAATTCCCATATATTTACATTAATCAATTTATCACTCGAAGGGCTACTGCCGTACGTCGTTAGCCTCGAATGAATCGTTGGGAAATATGGTTTTCACGTTCATTTCATATTATATTATACTCATGAATTCAAACGCTATCTCACCCCTTACCTTATTTTGACGCAGTCACACACGAATACAATTCCACGAGAAAACAGCCTTTGTTCCTTGACTCTTTGTCCTTCAATCGATCTAACTCGACAGTTTATGGGTAAACGTTAGAAATAAATTATGAGAACATACTCTAAAAACAAAATTCGAAATTCGGTCAAAGAAAATTACCATAAATCAGAAAACCAATCAGTGAATAATATAGCCACTTTTCATACGATCATTTTGGCGTTGGTTTCACTCAAATAGGACTTACGATGAAGAAGAACAGTGCAAAATAATGAATTTTGTAGACGGAGAAATCGGGTATTTTAGGGAGAAATTGGGATTGTTAAAAATCAGAAAAATTGTGTTTAATTGAATAGTTAAATGAGTAAAACAACATACTGAAATTTGGACGAAAACAGAGAAACTTTTTTGAAACAGTTATCGATCACCGGTGCCAAACGATAGGTTGTTGTTGTGTTTCCTCTTTGGTTTCACTGCCCATTCAATTCCATTTTTTTTATTAACAATTAGGGTTCACACAAGGGTAAAACCCATTGGTCCCTTTATTTATTTTTAAATGAAACCAATAATTATTAAAAGTAATGTTTTTAACATTTTTTAACATAATTTCATTACTAAATATTGATAATATTTCCAAACTAATCTTTTAAAACTCTCATATTCAAAATAATCACCCTAATGATACTTTTTTTTTAAAAAAATACTCACATTAAAATACTATCATCATTAGAGAATATTCAAAATTATAAAATAAATAAGTATAAAATCAACACTTTATATTAATTACTAAATCATACTAAATATATATATATATATATATATATATATAATCACAATATCATAATAAGTATATAAAAATAAACAAAATCAAACACAATATTATCACTATCTCAATATAATTATGTATAAAATAAATAATTAAAATAAAATATATTTAGAATTAAATAAATATAATTAAGTACGCATTTAATATTAGTCAAACATATAAAAGAATGTTATATTAATTGGGTGCGCGTATATACACGTAAATTCACATAAAATTTTATTCTTCAAAATATTACACTAAAGTACTATTACTTTTAAAAAAAATATAATATAATATATTAAAATATTCATTATTTATATGGCTCATTTAATATAATGTGTATCAAACTAGCACGTCATAGAAAATATTCATATAACGAAAATTAATCACAAAGTTTATTAACATATATTTTATAATAATTTTAACATCAAATTAATTATTTAAAATCCTATTTAATTAATAAAATAGTTTATCATAAAATTTAGGGTGTTACAACTTTCGCATTTCTATTAAAAGTTAATGATGAAGAGTAAATAACATTACAATGTACCACAAAAATTTTAGTAAAACAAAACATTATTTCTAAGTAAAAGTCTCATTTTCCCACGCGCATGCACCAATCAAACATCATTTATGCAACTCTTTGAGATCATTAGTACTTAAATGTTGGTGTAAGGGGTAAGTTCACCCCACATCAAAAATCAAACCAAATAATAAGTTAACAGCCATAAAATATGAATATAAAATCTTTTCGTCATAAAAGATTTAAAGAAATTGATTCTTTAATAGTTTTCAAAGATGTATCAAAAGTCAACAAATGTATCTAAATAAATCAAGTAGCAACCGTAGAGCAAATAACTAGATCAAAATAAAAATAACATAAAAACGTATGCAAGTTATGCATGCTCCTAAACATATATGGTCTGGATATAACCATCCACACATAAGTCACTCATACCAATAGGGAAAAATTAAATCAGCCACACAAGCGTCCATAAAGATGGATATGATATATCACGAAATGAACAATAATCCATTTGGGAAATAATCAAGTCATTAATCATCCCTATGAAATTGTCTCGTCAAAACAATTAAATAAAATAAAGGCTATAATTATGCAGGTAAAATTGAGAGTGATAAAATTTAATTTAATTTTTTTACATATAGAATAATTATTAATTAAATAATAAATCATGAAAATTACTAAAAAGACACTTATATAATATATATGAAAATTTTGGGGTGTTACAATACTTACCCCCTTAAAAATAGTTTCGTCCTCGAAACTAAAAGGAAAAACAAATAGACAATTTGCATAAACGTAATGGCAGATTTCTTAATAAACCAAGTAAAGTTCTTTTGAAACCCCATTAATGTTACAAAAATTTCTTGATTAACAACAATTCGACCAAAATATAAAAACTTGAGTTATATAAAAAGTTACTTGCCAAACACAAGAACTAGTTAAAGCAAACCAATGAGCATATAAAGAAAAACAAAAAAAGACAAATTTGAGAATGTCATTTATCAAAATAGAGCAAATTTAGAATTAGATGTTTATAACAATAATTTAAAATTTTAAAAATAGAACAAGAGGGATATCATAGATCATTTCTTAAAAAATCATTTCTATAAAGAAATTGATTTAATTGTGTTTATTTATTTATTATACAATAGAATTTGACAATGCAATTAAATTTTTGCGGAATTTAGATTATAATAATATATAATGGAAAAACATTTTAATTTAGGTAACTAGACAAAATTCATTTTATAATAATAAAAATATTCAATGATTGTTGACAAGGGAAAATCATTCTTATTCCCTTTTTTATGTAGCTTTTAACATAAAATAAAAATCTAAATGTTAACAAATAATAATAATAATAATAAAAATAATAATATTAATATTAATGGTAATATAATTACAACAACATACTATCTTAACTCTTCATCTTACAGTATGTATACAATATTCATAAAATAAGGAAAACATTGTATATGTATATAAATTCAAAAAGAAAACGTAACTACATTAAATTTTTCTTAAGAAAATTATTTTAAGAAATAAAATCAAAATCAAATTAAATTATTAAATACCTTTGGAATATCAAAAATATCTTAGCTAAGTAAACTAAAAGGAAAATGTATTACTAACACTAATAATCACATCGAATTAAATGATATTCTTTTTAAAACATTTGCAGTTCAAGTGAATTAAAATTTATAGTTTCATAAAAATAATATAAAAGAGACAATGATAACAACAATAACATGTAGCACTATATTTTATAACATAATAATACTCATTTGTATTAAGTAGAAGATGAAATTATTTTGTAAAACTCATGATTATTATTAACAAGACAAATTAAGCCAAGTAATAGCTAGATCACAAAACATTTAACGTGAACAAGAAGTAGAGAGTGAAAAATTATTAAAACAAAATAGTCATACGATAAAAAGGTAAAAAAAAATCATAAAAAGATAGTAAAATATATCAAATGAAATAGAAGATTTCTAAATAATATAAAAAGACAATGCTAATGAAACATACAAGTAGACATAGAAATTTCAGATTTGAAAACAACTAAATAAACAATAAAATAACAGCATTAAACCAAATATTTAAGGCATATATTTAATGACAGAAATTCATGGAGATTTCACAGTTAATGACACATAAGAATTTAAGTAAAATTCAATAATTATAAAATCAAACAATTAACATAATTAATGGCACATAATAGGAATTTGAGTAATTCTTAAATATTTAAATTCAAGTAAGTTACACAATTAATGACAGATAATAGAAATTTATGTAGTTAGTGAATTTCAAATTCAAGGAAGTTATACAATTAATGACATATAATTAAAAAATTTAAGAAATTAATAAAATTCAACAATTAGAAATTCGAACAAATAACACAAGCAACATCAGAATACATGCAACATACACGACGCATCCACTCCACCAAGGTCTGAGAATTAGTGCTCTGATACCACAATATTTAAAACACATATCACCAGCCACTTAGGCAACCACAAAGATAACAATATTTAAATCACAAATCACCACTCACTTAAACAACAACAAAGATAACATATTTAAAACACAAAATACCAGCCGCTTAGGCAAACACAAAGACAATATTTTAAATTAAATTTTTTAATCACATAAGACATTAAATTTATATTCTCATGGATGTTGATAGTTAGAGCTCAATAACTTCAACACATCAAATAGGCACTTGAACAAATATCTCAAAATCACCACTTTCATTTTAATAATCCATATGATTCGATTTGGCTACTTGTTATTGATAAAAATTCAAACTCATACTACCAAGAATACAATAACAATAGAAATTTTATTCCTTTCACTATAAAGTTTTCCGTATTATAAAAATGAACTATACATTAATACATTTCAATAAACAATTTTCTCATATTGTCAAAATTAAAAATATAAATTTTCCATTAGTTTCCTCATGACACATATATTGTTCATAAAAGTCAATATTTAAATTTAAAATGCTCAAAAAGTCAAGATTAAATATCAAATATATCATAACAAACATATTACTAATGATATCATCATAAAAATTATAACTTTATAATTAAGAACTCTAAAACACGTAAGGCATTAAATATTTTCACTACAAACATATTTATCAAGAAATAATAATAAAAATAGAACTCTATAATTAAGTTCATCAAGATAGATGTATTACTCAAAAGAAACAATCAAAAAATTATAGTTAATTTCTTTACGATGAAAATAAAATCAACCTTTTTCTTTTAAGACATCCATACATCATATCAATATCCTACACACCACTAATTTAATATATAGCGTAACTCTGCATGGGGAAAAGCTCTTATTTTGAACGCTTTCCTTCCACGTAACACTATACAGTCCTCGAAAAATCTCAAAAACATGAAGGAACGAAAGCTTAGAACTTCCCCAAGAAAGAGAGAGAATATGTGGTTGGTTGTGTGAGTGACTTAGAAAATATTTGAGATAAACAAAATATAATGTTGGGAATGGCGTGTGAGGAATGGGTGATTAGGACTTCATTATGCTCTATTGCAAGTTTTATAGTATTCTATGAGGAAGAGGTGTATGAGCTAATATGGAGACGTGAAGCTTATAAGAGGAAGAGAATAATTCGTCTCATTGAGGTTAATTGTACACATCAATAAGGTATTCAATTGGAATAATATCATTCAATGATCAACTGTTATGAATTAATTGAAATTCATGTACTTATTCTTGCTTTTTACACATTTGAGTGGATTTATAGTAGAGAATACACGGTTCTATAACTAAATGCTATTAAAAATAAAATATAGCTATCAAGAGTAATAGTGTGGGTGATTAAATTTTGACCTAAATTGACTTGGTCATTGTTCACTCTAAAAAAAATACTCCTACGAGTTTTAATTAATTACTAACAAAATCCCAACAATTAATAAATTAATATAAATATATTTCATCAAATAATTAAACATTAAAGGAACAAGTATCTTATTATTGTTACACTAAATTAATTAAATAGAATATATAAATAAAACTAAGGATTTTCACTAACTATACTGTCTACTAGGTCGAATACTTATTTGGTCTAAAATAAAATAATAAAAGATATAACTTATATAAATTATAATTTAAATAAAAAAAAATCAACTAATATTTTCATCAACTAAAATAAATCACGCATGAAAGGAATGCCACTCACACATAACAAAATAAAACAAACATATCTAACACATCAATTTCATGATTATCGAAATTAATCAAATAAAAAAATGCACAATAGTCCATTTAGGAAATAATCAAGTCATTAATCGTCCCCATGGAATTGTCTCATCAAACAAATTAAATAAAAATAAAGGCTATAATTATATTCAGGTAAAATTGAGAGTGATAAAATTTAATTTAATTTATTTATACATAGAATAATTATTAATTAAATAATAAATCATGAAAATTACTAAAAAGACACTTATATATATATGAAAATATTGAGGTGTTACATTCCATATTGGAGATGTTGAATTTATTGATTACTGACTGTGGAAATCCATGAGAATATAAGTTTGATTAATTTATTGAGGTGTCTCATATTTGTGGTTGTCTTTGTTGTTGGTTTGTTTCCATGATATATCATATACCTCTCTATGGATGCCTTAGTGGATGGTGATTTGTCATGACATATCATATGTATTGTTTTGGACGCCTTAGAGGCTGGTATAATTTTCCCCATTGATATGGGTGACCTTCTATGTGGACACCTTAGTGGTTGATTATACCCGGATCATATACTTTTAGGAGCATGCATGACTTGCATATATTTTGTTGGAACCAAGTCATTCCCTTGAACAACTTCTCTGTGTGGTTTTGATGTTTACAAATGTATTTTGTGAGAAAAATTTATTGCACTAATGACTTCATTAAGTGTGTAGGAATTAGAACAAGAAAGTCAAAAGAAACAACATCGGAAGAAGAAATCAGAAGTAGATATCAGAGGCAAATGGGAGATTGTGGGAACCAAGAATTAGAATCGAAAATCAAAATGAAACGACCAGAGAAACGACTCGAGGACACGATCTGTGAAAATGACCAGAGGAAGCAAAGTCAAACTCAGTCAACGCATGTGCTGCTGTGTGCGTATGACACCCTAAACCCCAAAATAATATATATATAATAATTTATATCATATTTCTATCAAATTTGCAGCGGATAAATAAAAATATGTTTCCAAGAAAATAAAAACTTTAACTTTTAATTTAGGATATCACGTTTCTCAAAAATCAAAAGGAACACTTTAACTTCTTTACTCCATAGTGCAATCTCAATAAGCTTGAATTAAGTATAATTACTTGATTTAATTCTAAAAACCTACTAGTACTTATATGTTTTTCATACAAAAGTCGTTTCAAAATAAATAAGTAAAATACAAATTACAACCCTTATTCCCGGTATCACCTATCAGAGCGGGGTTCCCCCCAAACTTGAACTTCAAGACTTACTAACCTGTAACAACTGCGATTTTGAAAACGCAGGGCCAAGCCAGTCAAACACAAACAACGAAAGAGGTGAGTTTCAAAATCGTGTTAATAGTATAATATAAGTAAGAAGAACACGCAACAATCATAATAGACCGTATCATAATCACATTACGATATATCAAAATATTTAAATAAATAGTATCATATTATAACATCAAATTCACTAAAGTAAGATAATCATCTCATTATAATATGCATCAAATCATCTAAGAGTACTTATTATTACTTTTGAAACACATCAATCACCACAAAACAATCACAAGTAAATGCAATGCTATGCATGAGCTTAGACTCTACTTCACAATGTGGTACCATTCTAACTCTGAAGTACTTGGTTAGGAGGCTTGATACTATGCCACCATCCCGGTGGACGGACAATTCAAATTGGCCATGTCCTCATAGATCCCCTCAACTCAACCCGAGACACATATGTGCGACAGTCGAGGTAAACGTGTGTTGCGTGGTAGCTCCCGACATTTGGAGTGCGACCTCCAAGTCACCTAGGGATTCCCCACCCGAATACCTCAAAGGTCTAACAATCTTACCTTAAGGCTCGACAGCAGACCACCACGATCAGCCTCATTTAGTTGTACTTCCCCGGAATCACTAGGCTTGTCAGGCCCTACCTATATGATGACAAAATAATCTCCACTTCACAAATTCACAATATTTATTTTCTCCCCTCATTGGTATATGATACTCCATTAAAACTTTCATCTCAAACACAAATCGAAATCACCATTATTTCATCAACTATGGGGTTAATTCAATATTATCATCACAATATCACTATCATTAATCATATCTCATCACATAAACTCGTCACAATTTTATATAATCAATATCATCAATAAAACATCATCATTATCATCACATAAACTTATCACAGATTTATATTATAAATCACTCATCATCATCAAATTAACTTACATTATACACTACATTCACATAAACTCATTTAATCAAACATATGCACTAAATTCATTTGAAATCAAATATCACAATGATATCAAATATCACAATAACATCAAATATGACAATAACATCAAATATCACAATAATTTTAAATATCACAATAATATCAAATATCACAATAATGTTAAATATCACAATAATATAAAATATCACACATTTAACGAAATTAAATCAATCAACACCTTATAAATATTTCTATTTCACATTTTAATCTCACAATTTTCTTATTTCTAGATTAATTAATTTATCACTCAAAGGGCTACTGTTGTACGTAGCGAGCCCCGGATGAATCGTTGGGAAATACGGTTTTCCCGTTCATCTCACAATATATTATACTCATGAATTCAAACGCTCTCTCACCCCTTACCTTATTTCGACGCTTTCACACACGAACACGATTCCACGAGCAAACAGCCTTTGTTCATTGACTCTTTGTCCATCAATCGTTCTAACTCGACAGTTTATGGGTAAACGTTAAAAATAGTTTATGAGAAGATACTCTAAAAAATAAATTCAAAATTCGGTCAAGGAGACTTACCATAAATCAAAAAACAAATCATTGGATAAAATAGCAATTTTTCACACGGTCGTTTTGGCGTTGGTTTCACTCAAATCGGACTTACGGTGAAGGAGAACGGTTCAAACTAAGTAATTTAACAAGCGGAGAAGTCGGGGATTTTAGAGAGAAATTTGGATGGTTAAAAATCTGAGGAAGTATGTTTATTTGACTACCTAAATGAATAAAACGACATACTGAAATTTGGACACGGAAAAACCTTTCATGAACAATTATCGATCGTCGGTGTCAAACTATAGGTTGTTGTTGTGTTTCTCTTTGGTTCTACAGCTACTGCAGCTCCTTTCTTACTTTTCTTATTATTATTTTATTAACATAATTAGGGCTAACATAAATGGGTCAAACCCATTTGTCCCTTATTTAATATATGTTTTACTATTATTATTTTATTTTCTAAAACAAAATTAATTGTTACTTAATCTCATTTTTTTAATACTCTTCCAAACATTATTAAATTTTCAAAACATTACTAATATTTCATAATTAATATATGCTAAATTAGAGTAATTAAAATAATCAATATAAAAAAACATATTACTAATAATTAAAACTCACATTCAAAATAATATCTACAATTATACTTATTTCTCAAAATACTCATATTATAATAATACCATCATATTAGAAATTAGTCAAAATTATAAAATAAATAAATATTACACCAACACTTTATATTAATTACTAAATTATAATAAATATATATAAAATCACAATGTCATAAAAAGTATATAAAAATAAAAGAAATCAAACACAATATCAATTCTATCTCAAGATATTATTTATATAAAAAAATAACTAAAAATAGAAAGTAGTTATAAATAATTGAAATATAACTACGTGCATACTTAATATCAGCCAAACGCACACAAAAATGTTACATTAATTGAGTACACGTATATTCACGTAAAATCGCATAAAATCTTTTTCTTTAAACTATATATTACACTAAAATACTTTTATTTTTAAAAAAAAAAAATAGATCAAAGAGTAAACCATAATATTTATTATTTATATCGCTCATGTAATCTAATATTTATAAAACTAGCACATCATAGAAATCATGCCTATAAGGAAAATTAATCATAAACTAATCAACATATATTATAAAATAATTTTAACACCAAATTAATTATCTAAATTCCTATTTAATTAATAAAATAGTTTATTATAAAATTTGGGGTGTTACAGTTCTCCCCTTGTTAAAGAATTTCGTCCTCGAAATTTTCGGTGAGTGAACTAATATTCAACTTACCGCCCTCAAGATTCAAACTTAGTCTCCAATTAAGCACAACATGTAAAAAGTCAACTAACATTGCGTGATAGACTAACATGACAAAATAAATCAATTAAACACATAATATTTATCATTCAATTATCAAATAAAATGTCTATCACATTTATCATTCAATTATGAAATAAAATACGATAGAGTTGCTCACTGCAATTTACATATAAAACATAACATATAGATTTTGTCAATAATAATGTAGTTCATTTAGTTTGGTTAAATGAAAGACATTTCAAGTACGTGGTCAATTTCAACTACAAACCAAATATTACTAGTTTTACTCCTTAAAATAGAGTCTAAATTCAATCACCAAACATCCAACAAATTTAACTTAGATCTAACAAAGAGGGCAATTTTTAAAATATTAAAAACATCTAACAACTTAATAATATTATAATAGATTTACAATCAATTACCCTATAAAAACATAATTTGTATATAATCAAGGAGAAAACAAAAAAACTAATATAGAGATACTGTTTCCCAATAACATATATTTAATAATTAAATTCATTCAATTGATATAAGCAATGACAAGTTTTTTCTTTAACTATTTAAAAATAAAATTAAAAGGTACTTCTAACAAAATAATGAGTTATCGTTGTCTCTTTTATTGACGATGAGTCATCGGGGTAGCTAGTCCCTCCTACTCATGTAGTCAACTACTTAAGGAACTATAACTAGAGTTATTCAAATTCAAACATGGATAATTAAAAGTATCTTTAACGTGGTTCAGGAGTGCGAAGGCGGCGCCACAACTCCTACTCCTTACTTCAAGTTAAAAACTCACTTAATTACACATTGACAATAATTTATTGGTAATTTACAACTAGTTACAACAACAAGGAAATGACACTAGTATCAATATATAATCAATAACCCGATTGAAGAAATATAGAACTATTTCACTTTTAGATGCTCTCGACTACTCTAACTCTATATACACCAATTCCCAACAATTAGAACACTTGAAACACGAACAATTTAATATTTACATAATCATATACACATTCAAATAACTAATCCTAAATTAGCACCAAGATCTTACGTTCATCTCATAACTCAAACGATGATTCAAAAAATGAAACATATTCTCATAGAGGTCTAATTGCTCCAAATTGATCACGATTAAATTTCTTTTGAGTTAACCATCACTTAAAAGTTACAACAAATGGAAGCATATATAGATTTTCCAAGTAGAAGATAAGATAAATAATTATTTACTAGAAGATATAGTACATTACCAAACCAAATTGAATCAGTAGTGCAAAACCACTTTCAAGGTTACACATCATTCTAAAAATTAATTTCTAGACTTAAATTATTATTAAAAAATATTACTAACCATTTAGCACCTAAAAATAATTAATTGAGAATTCCAAATTTTTCTTTAAATTATTTTTCAATAATTCAAGTCTAAATAAAAACAACTAAGATAAATCACAATTCTAAATACAATACAAATAAAATAAATCACGAATATTTTTATAAAATCTAAAAGATTCTCTAAAAATTTATTCATCAAAAACACATTTTTAAATAGTTCATCACTGTAAAAATTATTATTTTCAACTTATATTTTGAAATAAAATTTAAACTATATATAGATAGATAGGAAATTTTACAATTAATTAACACTTCCAAAATAGTTCTAATTTATTTTTCTTATTTTATCAAACTTACAAAAAAAAATGTATATCTATATACATTAAAGTAGTGCACATGACACAAAACATAAGACATATGATAATGATAATGAATTACACTAATTCATAAATCTACAAAATAGTAGCCTCCTCTCACACTAACTACTTAACCTGCTTATAGATACATCCATCAGTTTTTATCAAGCCACAAAATTGGTCCAAAACATAACACACCATCAATTTTAAAGATTTTGGAGTTCTGTTCTAATCTTAAAAATCGAGTCTCAAATAAAAATTGCAATTTTATAATTAATAAAAAAATTGATAAAGTAAATTTTAGTTTTTGTACGCATACCAATCTACATGATGCACTCTACACATATCAATCTAATGCATACCATTTTGTTAGGTTAATTCATATAACAAAAAAAGATGTACAAACAGCATGTTACCTTCCTATATTAAACTCAAATATACATTTTCAACAGTGAAAACACAACAACTACAATTTAAAAAAAAAAAAAAAAAAAAAGCTACTCGTAAAATACATCAATTATAGAATCTAAATTTAGATAATTTTTCAAAAAGAATTTCACTATTGAGAAATTTTTAAAAAACTTTGTTTTTTTTTTCCTTCTATTTCTCAATTGGTAGACATTTTATCATTAGTACTATTGTAAATCACTGAAGAGTTCATAAAATCTAAAACTCTAACATCGAGTCAAACTCTAATGAGTTCATAATATCATAATAAAAAAAAAATCAATCATTTCAAATAAATATCCCAACAGCCTCACGATTCAATATTTACACCAGCCCCCTAAACCAACATAACAACAACTCTTTTCAATTTTCAAAAAAAAACAAGACAGAGTAAAACATGCTGAAAATTTTAAGTTGTTTTGAACATTAAATAAAATCAGTAGCATATAATTATTGTTATTTTATAAATCAACAAAAATTCAACTCAATTTAATTTCTTTAAAATAATTATGAGTAACTCAAACAAAAGTTATTTTCATCATATAAAATAAGTAAAATTTAACATCTTCAAAATGTCATTTTTTTTTATAAAAAATTCTAAGTTCTACCAACCTCTAATATTCAAGAATTACTATTGCAAATAATATGAATTTCATACTACCTAAATCATGAATAACATTCTAAATTGTTTTCAAAACCAATATCAAAACTCTACTCACCTAGATACAACCATCAACACTTTCAAGTGATTTCAAGTTAACATTCACGATTAAAAATCGATTTTTTTTTCTTAACACAAGCCAACATAAAATAAAAATAATAATTTTCTTTGGTCAAAATTAAAACTTTAAATGTAAGAGACATATTCCCTATCTAACTCAAAGTTTAGAACGAAACATCTTTTTTTCTCTAAATTGAGTTTCAACAAAATAATAATAATTTGTACCTTGTAAAAGTCAATACTTAAATTTTTAAACATATAATTCATACGAAAATCAATGTTTCAATCGATTAGTTATTAGATCAAACACTCTAAAGAGATACATATCAAAACTAAATATTTTAAATTGATTAAGGGTGAAATATACAGATAGTCAATCAAAATTATTATTTCCAACTATTCATATAAAACAAGAGTGCAAAAATCAGAGTTAGGTAGGCAAGCAATAAGCAACAAGTAACTAACATAATCTTGTCAACAATTAAAATTAACTCAAATCTTAACAAGTAATTTTATGTTTTATTTACTCACTTAAGTAGGAATTTAGGATCCATACACAATCAGAGTAAGCAATTAATAAACAGTTAATTAGTAATCTCGAAAATATGTATAATAATACAAAGCATATCATCATCAACACAATTATATAACGGGAAAACCATCATAGTGAAAATAATTATTACACAAGAAAACACAATTGACACGACTGACATTCGTAACACAAAATCGACATTCGACCCACTCGGCCTGATTGGACAGACCTGCTCTGATAACACTAATGTGACACCCTAAACCCCCAAATAATATATATAATAATTTATATCATATTTCTATCAAATTTGCAGCGGATAAATAAAAATATGTTTCCAAGAAAATAAAAACTTTAATTTTTAATTTAGGAAATCACGTTTCTCAAAAAATCAAAAGGAACACTTTAACTTCTTACTCCATAGTGCAATCTCAATAAGCTTGTATTAAGTATAATTACTTGATTTAATTCTAAAAACCTACTAGTACTTATATGTTTTTCATACAAAAGTCGTTTCAAAATAAATAAGTAAAATACAAATTACAACCCTTATTCCCGGTATCACCTATCAGAGCGGGGTTTCTCCCAAACTTGAACTTCAAGACTTACTAACCTGTAACAACTGCGATTTCGCAAACGCATGGCCAAGTCAGTCAAACACAAACAACGAAAGAGGTGAGTTTCAAAATCATATTAATAGTATAATATAAGTAAGAAGAACACGCAACAATCATAATAGATCGTATCATAATCACATTACGATATATCAAAATATTTAAATAAATAGTATCATATTATAACATCAAATTCACTCAAGTAAGATAATCATCTCATTATAATATGCATCCAATCATCTAAGAGTAATTATTATTACTTTTGAAACACATCAATCACCACAAAACAATCACAAGTAAATGCAATGATATGCATGAGCTTAGACTCTACTTCACAATGTGGTACCATTCTAACTCTGAAGTACTTGGTTAGGAGGCTTGATACTATGCCACCATCCCGGTGGACGGACAATTCAAATTGGCCCTAACCTCATAGATCCCCTCAACTCAGCCCGAGACACATATACGCGACAGTCGAGGTAAACGTGTGTTGCGTGGTAGCTCCCGAAATTTGGAGTGTGACCTCCAAGTCACCTAGGGATTCCCCACCCGAATACCTCCAAGGTCTAACAATCTTGCCTTAAGGCTCGACAGCAGACCGCCACGATGAGGCTCATTCAGTTGTACTTCCCCGGAATCACTAGGCTTGTCAGGCCCTACCTATATGATGACAAAATAATCTCCACTTCACAAATTCACAATATTTATTTTCTCCCCTCATTGGTATATGATACTCCATTAAAACCTTCATCTCAAACACAAATCGAAATCACCATTATTTCATCAACTATGGGGTTAATTCAATATTATCATCACAATATCACTATCATTAATCATATCTCATCACATAAACTCATCACAATTTTATAGAATCAATATCATCAATAAAACATCATCATTATCATCACATAAACTTATCACAGATTTATATTATAAATCACACATCATCATCAAATTAACTTACATTATACACTACATTCACATAAACTCATTTAATCAAACATATGCACTAAATTCATTTGAAATCAAATATCACAATAACATCAAATATCACAATAACATCAAATATCACAATAACATCAAATATCACAATAATTTTAAATATCACAATAATATCAAATATCACAATAATGTTAAATATCACAATAATATAAAATATCACACATTTAACGAAATTAAATCAATCAACACCTTATAAATATTTCTATTTCACATTTTAATCTCACAATTTTTTTATTTCTAGATTAATTAATTTATCACTCAAAGGGCAACTGCCGTACGTAGCGAACCCCGGATGAATCGTTGGGAAATACGGTTTTCCCGTTCATCTCACAATATATTATACTCATGAATTCAAACGCTCTCTCACCCCTTACCTTATTTCGACGCTTTCACACACGAACACGATTCCACGAGCAAACAGCCTTTGTTCATTGACTCTTTGTCCATCAATCGTTCTAACTCGACAGTTTATGGGTAAACATTAAAAATAGTTTATGAGAAGATACTCTAAAAACTAAATTCAAAATTCGGTCAAGGAAACTTACCATAAATCAGAAAACAAATCATTGGATAAATAGCAATTTTTCACACGGTCGTTTTGGCGTTGGTTTCACTCAAATCGGACTTAAGGTGAAGGAGAACGGTTCAAACTAAGTAATTTAACAAGCAGAGAAGTCGGGATTTTAGAGAGAAATTTGGATGGTTAAAAATCTGAGGAAGTATGTCTATTTGACTACCTAAATGAATAAAACGACATACTGAAATTTGGACGAGAACGGAAAAACTTTTCATGAACAATTATTGATCGTCGGTGTCAAACTATAGGTTGTTGTTGTGTTTCTCTTTGGTTCTACGGCTATTGCAGCTCCTTTCTTACTTTTCTTATTATTATTTTATTAACATAATTAGGGTTAACATAAATGGGTCAAGCCCATTTGTCCCTTATTTAATATATGTTTTACTATTATTATTTTTATTTTTCTAAAACAAAATTAATTGTTACTTAATCTCATTTTTTTTAATACTCTTCCAAAACATCATTAAATTTTTCAAAACATTACTAATATTTCATAATTCATATATGCTAAATTAGAGTAATTAAAATAATCAATATAAAAAAAAAACATATTACTAATATTTAAAACTGACATTCAAAATAATATCTACAATTATACTTATTTCTCAAAATACTCACATTATAATAATACCATCATATTAGAAATTAGTCAAATTATAAAATAAATAAATATTACACCAACACTTTATATTAATTACTAAATTATAATAAATATATATAAAATCACAATGTCATAAAAAGTATATAAAAATAAAAGAAATCAAACACAATATCAATTCTATCTCAAGATATTATTTATAGAAAAAATAACTAAAAATAGAAAGTAGTTATAAATAATTGAAATATAACTACGTGCATACTTAATATCAGCCAAACGCACACAAAAATATTACATTAATTGAGTACACGTATATACACGTAAAATTGCATAAAATGTTTTTCTTAAACTATATATTACACTAAAATACTATATTTTTCAAAAAAAACAAAATAGATCAAAGAGTAAAACATAATATTTATTATTAATATCGCTCATGTAATCTAATATTTATAAAACTAGCACATCATAGAAATCATGCCTATAAGGAAAATTAATCATAAATTAATGCATGCCTCTGATGAACAATATTTATGCATGCCTCTAATGAAAAGTTTTTTGCATGTCTCTGATGAACAATATTTATGCATGCCTCTGATGAACAATATTATGCATGCCTCTGATGAACATAATTTTTGCATGCCTCTTATGAAGTCTACTTTTGCATTACTCTAAAAATCGAACACTACGCGAAAAATGGTATTTTACAGCGCTTTTTTTAAGCCATTTACAACGCTTTTTCAAAAAATTAAGCGTTGTACTATCCAGCGCTGTAAAAAGATACAACAGCGCTCTTTAAAATAAAAAATAAAAAAACGCTGTAAATCTCTTATAAAAATGCGCTGCTTGTTGTATTAGTTTTACGACGCTTTTTAAAAAAAAGCGTTGTAATATGCATTCCTTTATTTTCAATTAAATCTCTTTATGGGATTATAACAACAATCTCCTTCATAAATCGTAATATACAGTATCTGCAGTCTATGTTGTTAGTTTGACGAGAGCACTATAAAATAAAACATATAAGTCAAAAAAAATATTTGTGGATTGATTGTTAAATGAAATTTTAAAGCCATACATTTCAAACCTTTATTGGAATCCATGTGATTTATTTGATTTTTTGCTTCGACACTGTAGAACCCATTTGAGCTCGGAAAAACTTGTAAAACACTATCAAATAAATGTGTTATTAGCATTAACAGACACATTATATATATATTATAAGAAATAAATGAATAAATGAATATAATACCTGAAGAGTGCGAAGAAATACGTAGAGTTCATAGAGTTACGTTTCGTTTAAGAAGAAACGGCGAGAATGCGTAGAAATACGAACGGTTCGTAAGACAGAGTAGGGTTCTCATTGAGAAGAGTACGTAATAATGTTCGTAGGGATAGTAACAAATATGGAGATGATTTGCAATGGAGATGGTTAAACAATATGGTTCGTAAGGAATTAGGGTTCGCAATGAGAAGGATAATGAAGAGGAGAAGGACACTGAAGTGTAGTGAAGTTTATGTAATAAGAGGAAACTGAAGCGATTTACTGTTATATTTTATTTTTTAAAAGCCTATTACAGCGCTTTTTTTAAAGAGCGCTGTAAAAGACCTCCTTATTTTACTTTTAAAAGCCTATTACAGCGCTTTTAAAGAGCGCTGTAAAAGACCTCCTTATTTTATTTTTTAAAAGCCTATTACAGCGCTTTTTTAAAGAGCGCTGTAAAAGACCTCCTTATTTTACTTTTAAAAGCCTATTACAGCGCTTTTTAAAAAAGCGCTATAAAAGACCTCCTTATTTTATTTTTTAAAAGCCTATTACAGCGCTTTTTTAAAGAGCGTTGTAAAAGACCTCCTTATTTTATTTTTTGAAAGTCTATTACAGCGCTTTTTTACAGACTTTTTAAAGCGCTTGTCCAAAAGCGCTGTAAAAGACCTCCTTATTTTTTTTAAAAAACCTTTTTACAGCGCTTTTCCAAAAAGCGCTCTAATAGGTCCTTTAATTATGTGAAATCAAAGTCTTTTACAACGCTTGTCAAAAAGCGTTTTGTTCCTCCGTTATTTTAAAAATATCATACAACAGCGTTTGTATTTTATAAGCGCTATAAAATACGCGCTATAAAATGTCATTTTTGGCGTAGTGAAGCTACTTTTCAAGACTGCCTCCAAAGCTCATGTTCCACTAGCTCAATATTTTCAATGTGTTCCAGAATGCTGCCCTTGTAAGCAACCTCTGAAGTTGCACTTATTGTGATAATGTGTAAAGACCTTGTTTTTAATTTGTAATTATTGTATTTTGGTGTGCTTTTATGTTAACTCTTAGGCTTTTAAGCCAAGTTATTATATTTTGTGAGTTTAATGTCAGAAATATATTTTTGGAGCACCGATTAATTTTATTCGTTGAGGAATAATTCTATTTATTTACGGAGAATCTTTTGTCGAAAAGAAAATTTACTGAGATGCAGCGTTTTCCAGAAAAATTAATCTGTCAATTGAATTGTAGCGAGAGAAGATACTTTTCTAAAAAGGTGATTTGAGAAGTTATGGGTGAAATAGTAATTTTGATAAATATCTAGATATTTTGGATATTTGTTATATATATATAAAGAAAGAAAAGAAAACAGAAAGGAAGGAAAAAGGAAGAAAGGAAAATAGAAAGAAAAATGTTTCCTCCCTACCTCGCGACCACTTCTTCTCCTTCCATCTTTCTTCTTCTTTTGCTTTGCTTCTTTTGCTTCAATAAGAGAAACCCAAGGCTTAGTGGGTGAGAAAGCAAGGATTTCTCAGCTTCCTTCTTCTTCTCTGATTCAAAAACAAAGAAAAACTGGGTTAAGGTTTTTCAAACCGTCAAACACAAAACTCCACTTTCTTCGACATTTGAGCTTCGATTCGAGAAGTGATAGAAGGGAAATTGCTCACCTCCACGCTACGGTGCTAGTGAGCCAACTTCGGAAGCGACGATGAGAGCGAAATTTTACCGGAATTAATCGCGGTGCCGTAATTGTAACACCCCAAATTTAATAATAATTATTTAATTTATCTAATGGGATTTTAAAGAATTAATTTAGTATTGCATGTGTTTACAATATGTGATTGACAAATAATTATGATTGATTTTCTTACATGTGTATTTGCTATTTATAAGTTGTGTGATATTTATCATGTGTTTGACTTAATAATTTATTTAAATTATTGATAGGGATATTAAGTATATTTATATCTTTTTTATTAATTTTAGATTGTTTATTATTTTAAAGTGAAATATGTCATCCTATTACTAACTAGATATTTAATAAAAGTAAAGTTAATAAAAAGGTTTTGAATAATAATAATAATAATAGTAATAATAATAATAATAATAATAATAATAATAATAGTAATAATAATAATAATAATAATAATAATAATAATAATAATAA
Source organism: Cicer echinospermum (assembly GCA_002896215.2). Classification (NCBI taxonomy): domain Eukaryota; kingdom Viridiplantae; phylum Streptophyta; class Magnoliopsida; order Fabales; family Fabaceae; genus Cicer; species Cicer echinospermum. Next base: position 42,928 of record PGTU02003155.1, read on the forward strand.
TAATAATATAATAAATAATAATAATAATAATAAAGGAAGAAAAATAGTAACAAGAAGACCAGAACCTCTTCCTTCTTCTTCTTCTTCGTATACACCGCCGCCAACAACCATTTCCTCTTCCTTCTTCTCGCCTCGACCACGATCATTACAATGGTTGTCTTAGAAAACTGAGACCACATTTTGTGATCATTGTAATCTCCTCTTTCATTCTCAACCTAAATCGTAAATTGAAACATCTTATTTCTCTTTGTCAAAAATCACACCTCCATCTTTGGATCAAGATTTCAGCCACCACGACTATCACAAACGAAAACTAAGACCATATTTGGACTCCATGAAAACACCCTCTCTGTTACCTATGCTCCGAAATCGCCAATCGTTTACATTTAAAAAATGGGTTTCACCATTGTCGCGCTGTGTGCCAAACTCCGGCCAACACGTTCATCATCTTGAAAAACTGACATCATTTTTGGATTCCCCTCGTCGAACACCTTCAGAAGCACTAACTCATTGTGTGTTTCGGTGAAGTTATGCCAGACCCTGTCGGCGCCCAGACGTCGGTGAGACCTTTTCTAATAACATGTTTCACGACGTTTTGAATATGTTTCTTCGCCTAATATTTTTTATAATTATATAAGCTGATTTTTATGCCTCGGGAACATCTATTATGCCACGTTTCATTGACTCTGCAAATTCGTCGATGCTTTTGGACTTTTGGACGTGTTGTCGACATCTCATGGTTGCTGAAAATCCATTATGGTCTTCTATCCTAGAAAGCGTCAATTGAGGTAGGGGTGAGAATGAGTCGGAATGCATGAGTAAAAATATATGAGATGAACGGAAATACCGTATTTCCCACAATTCATTCGGGGCTCGCTACGTATGGCAGAAGCCCTTTGAGTAATAATTGACTAATGAGCAAACTTGAATTTTGTGAGGTAAAATATGAATTAGAAACTTTTATAGGATTGTTGTTTGATTTTGATTTTGAAGATCGTGATAGTTGAATTATTGTAAATGTGTATTGATTCATTCTGGTTTTTGTTTATATCTATCCTTATACTGATATATGATAAAATGATGATAATTGTAATTATTGTCTTGCAATTGATTGGTGTTTGTGAATGGTCTAGTATTATTATTATATATGTGAGTGTATACCCTTATGTTAGAGATGACGTATCATGATGATAAATCCTGAATGTAAGTATGACTATGGAAATCTGCAATGACGATGTGTGCTCCTGACTGTGATATTACCACCCTGATGAATATCATGAAATGCGTATTGTGTTTAATTGAATAAGTGACGAATTCGACCCGTGCCAATGATGGTCTCTTAATGGAGTAAGTAAACCTAGGACAACGAGGGAGAAAGTAGTTGTTGATAATTTTTGAAGTGGAGATTTTGGTCACATATAGGTAGGGCCTGACAAGCCTAGTGATTATGGGGAAGTACGACTAATGACCTATCGTGGCGTCTACTGTGACCTAAGGCAAATGTTTAGATCACCTTGTAGTATCCGGGTGGGGAATTTCTAGGTGACTGGAGGTAGCCACTCAAATCGGGAGCACCACGCAAACACATGTTTAGCCTCGACGTCACGTAATGTTCCGGTTTGAGTGAGGATCTATGAGGACTGGCCAATTTAATGTACGTCCACTGCGTGTGGCATAGTATCGAGCCCATAACCAAACTTCAGAGTTACTGTACCAAAGAAGAGGAGGACTAAGTAAAAGCAATGCATAACGATTTTGTTTGTACTTACTACTTATGTGTGATGTTCAATGTTACCTGAGTATTCTGTTGGTTGGATTGCTAGAACGGGTAATATTTTTTTTACGTTCTTCTCAATTTTTATACTATTACATGTTTCGAAGCTCACCCCTCGTTGCTGTTTGGCGCTTGCGAGAGCGCAGTTATTTCAGGTTATCGATGGGATCCACGCTCTGAATAGGTGATATTGGTGGAGTAATTTTTCGTATTTTGTTGAGTTATGAACAATTTAGATTTTGTAAATTGATTGATCAATTGTGTTATTTTATCGTTATTCAGAGGTAGAAATAATTGTCTCTAAGTTTAGAACTTGCTTTTATATCAAAAGTATTTATTTAATGAACATCAACTATTCGATATTAAGAATTTTTTATTGAAAATTTTTATGCAAGCATTTTGTGTAAGCGTGAATGTGACGTCTTGACCTTAAAGTATTTTAAAAAAAAAAAAATATATATATATATATAATATATATATATCTATTTTGGAGCCGCTGCGAATCTCTTTAAAACTAGTGCATTTTACTTTTTATTTCAATTGGGTTCAGGGTGTCACATTAGTGGTATCAG
>PGTU02003157.1:0-10816 GCA_002896215.2 Cicer echinospermum
GGAATATGTGGCGTCTTGCCTGACTTGCCAAAAGGCTAAGGTTGAACACCAAAAACCTGTTGGATTGTTGCAGTCATTAGATGTACCAGTGTGGAAATGGGATAGCATATCTATGGACTTTGTGGTGGCATTACCTAAGACTCAGAAGAAATTTGACTCCATTTGGGTGATTATTGACAGGCTCACAAAATCTGCACATTTCATACCTGTAAGGACTACTTACAATGTATCTAAGCTTGCAGAGATTTACGTTGCGGAAATTGTTAGATTACACGGGATACCATCTAGCATTGTGTCAGATAGAGATCCAAAGTTCACTTCTCGTTTGTGGGGAGCATTGCATGAGGCATTGGGTACTAAATTGAGATTGAGTTCCGCTTACCACCCTCAAACCGATGGCCAAACTGAAAGGACTATTCAGACCTTAGAAGATTTGCTAAGAGCTTGTACATTAGATAACAGAGGAAGTTGGGATGATCTATTGCCTCTTGTCGAATTTACCTATAATAATAGCTATCATGCAAGCATCGGTATGGCCCCGTACGAGGCTTTGTATGGGCGCAAGTGTCAAACTCCCTTGTGTTGGTATCAGGATGGCGAAAACTTACTTGTAGGGCCAGAGCTGGTGCAACAGACTACAGAGAAGGTGCGTCAGATCCAAGAGCGGATGAGAACAGCACAGAGTAGGCAGAAGAGTTATGCTGATCGACATAGGAGACCCTTGGAGTTTCAGGAGGATGAACATGTATTCTTGAGAGTGACGCCTACTACTGGAGTTGGTAGGGCATTGAAGTCTAAAAAGCTTACTCCGAAGTTTGTTGGACCATATCAAATTCTTCGACGTGTGGGTCTAGTGGCGTATCAAATTGCTTTACCACCGAATTTAGCTAATTTACATGATGTGTTCCATGTATCACAATTGAGGAAGTACATTGCAGATCCATCCCATATTATTGCGCCAGATGATATTCAATTGAAGGAGAATTTTACCTTCGAGGTCCCACCGATAAGCATCGCTGACAGAACTACCAAACATTTGAGGGGAAAGGAAATTCCGTTGGTTAAGGTGATTTGGAACCAGACAACTGGGGATGCTACTTGGGAGTTGGAAGAGAAGATAAGAGAGCTTTACCCATACCTTTTAGAGACCTCTTAGTTTCGAGGACGAAACTATTTTAAGGGGGTAAGTATTGTAACACCCTTTTTTTTATTAATTAGATTTAAAATCATTAGTTTTGTTTATCCTTTTATTATTTAGTGTGACGATAGTAAGATAATTATTCTTTGAATGTTTAATTATTGGATAAAGTATTTTCATATTAAATATTTATTATTGGGATTTTATTATTGACTAATTAAACTCGTAAATATTGTCTTAGAGTGAACAATGACAAAGCAATTTTGACTAAGTCAATTTATCACTCACACTACTATTTTTATAATTATATTTTATAAAAATTTAATTTATATTGTTCATCATGTGTAACTAGCAAGAATAATACATGAATGCGATTAATTCTTAACGGTTGGTCATTGAAGTGCATTATCCAATTTAAATTCCTTATTCATGTGTGCAATTAAAACTCAATGAAGAGAATAATATTCATTCTCTCTGATCAGCTTTATGCCTCCTTTATTAAGTCCACATACACCTCTCCTTCTTAGGACACGATTAACTTACAGTATAGGAAATAAGTCATAATCACTCACAGCATTACCAAACACTACATTTATCTCAAAAATTTCTAAGCCACTCAAAACAACCATCCTTACATTCGTAGTTTTTGATCGGAGCTATAAACTTTATCACGCTTGGTGAGACTTTCGAGGGCTATATATGGTACGTGGAAGGAAAGCGTCCAAGGTAAGGGCTTTTCCCCATGCGAGTTGGTTAGATTTTAAATTAGCGATTCGTAAGATATTGATATGGTGCTGGATGTATTAAAGAAATGTCGATTTATTTTCGTCGTAAAGAAATTAACTATCATGCTTGATTGTTTCTTTTGAGTAATATCTCTATTTGATGAAATTAATTATAGATTATATTTTATTTAAATACTTCATCCATATGTTGTTGTGAAACGTCATGCCATACATTTTTAGGTAATTACTTATAAAGTTATAATTTTTTATAATGATGTAGTCCATAACATGTTTATTATGGATGTATTTAATTTTAATCCTTTGTTCTGAGTATTTAAATTTTACAAATTGACTTTATGAACATATATACGTGTTTTGATGAATGATGAAAATTTATTTTCATTTACCAATATGAGGAAATGATTTTTGAATGCATTAATGAATAGTCTTTCTTTGTGGTTGCCTAAGTGCTGGTATTTGTTCTGATTTTTCTTTGTGGTTGCCTAGTGGCTAGTGATTAGTACATTTTCGACATATTATCATTGGTCATGACATACCATATGCATCTTTGTGGACGCCTTAGTGGCTGGTTTAATTTTCCCCATTGGTATGGGTGACTTCTGTGTGGACGCCTTAGTGGCTGGCTATATCCGGATCATGTATGTTTAGGACATGCATAATTTGCATACATTTTATTGCCATTATTATTTTTATATAATTATTTATTCTAAGGTGAGTTACTACTTGTTGTTTAGATATATTTTATAATTTTTGGTACACCTTATGAATTATAAAAATCATTTTCTCTAAATCTTTTATTACAAAAAGATTTTATATTTATATTTTATGGTTGTTAACTTATTATTTGGTCTAATTTTGCCGTGGGATGAACTGACCCCTTACACCAACATTTAGGTACTAACGATCTTGAAGGGTTGCGTGAATGACGTTTGCTTGGCGCACGCGCGTGGGAAAAAGGGGTACTTTAATAAAATAATAATAATAATGTTTGTAGTGATAAAACCGTTGTGATACAATTTTTAAGTTTATTTATTTCTCATCGTTGATTTTTAATAGAAATGCGGAGGCGGGGTCCTTCTGCTAGGAAAAACTTGAATTATTCTATTTTTAAGCGAACATTTTCTACAATTAGTAAATTGTCTTTACAAATAATAATATCCGATAAATCGCATTGTGGTATTTTTTTTAAAAATGGAATCAAACTATTTACTAGAGAAATTTTATTTATTATATGATGAACTACTTTAAAAAAAAAATTAAGCCGTTTTTGAAAGAAAATAAATATTTTTAAGTAATTCCTTGGATCAAAATCCGGGGCGTTACATTGTGGTATCAGAGCACTATTTCTCGGACATTGATGGGATGGGACGCTTCGTGTATGTCGCATGTTTTTCTTGTGATATGTTATTCATGTTAATTGTATAATTTTCTAATTATTTGAGTTTTACTAATTATTTAAATTTCTATTATGTGTCATTGATTATGTAACCTTCTTGAAATTGAATTCTATTAATTACTTAAACTTTTATTAAGTTATTAATTGTGTAACCTTCTTGAATTTGAATTTTTAAGAATTACTTAAATTCTTATTAAGTGTCATTAAATATGTTAATTGCTTGGTTTTCTAATTATTAAATTTTACTTAAATTTCTATTATGTGTCATCAATTGTATAACCTCCATGATTTTGCTATTAAATATATGTTTTAAATATTTGGTTTAATTGTGTTATTTAAATTTTTCAAACTTGAAATCTCTATAACTACTTGCATGCTTTTATTGGCATTGTCTTTTATATTTTATTTAAGTTGTTACATTTTATAATCTTTATGATTTTACTTATTCATCGTATGATTGTTTTATTTTTAATTTTAAACTCTCTACTTCTTTTTGTACTAAGGGCTTGATTTTCTAACTATTTTATGTCATTAATGACTTAAATTTCAATTATGTGAATTTAATTGTCTAATTTAATTGAATAATTATGATGAAAAATATGTTTTAAATTCTTGATCCTACGATTAGAAATAATTTTAATCAAGCGATAAACATTTATGGTTGTATGATATTGTGAATTATGAGTTTATTATCACGATTTAAAATTATTTCAATCTAAATTACAAAGTAACTGTTGAGCTTTCATCATGTGATCTAAATGTATTTAATTAAAGACAATATTCTAAACCCTATATTATGTATAATTGTATGATCCCCAAAATAGAAGGGAAGGATAATACAAAAAGGTTGTATTGGAGGGATTCTGGCTAAGGAAAGACTTGGTTATTAAGTGGTCCATTGACCCACCTCTCTTTCCTGGGAACCCCTCCAAAGAACGACTTGATGTATAACCCGAACCTACTATATAGTGCTCAATAAAAGACTTCCGTACTACCCAAAAGTTAAAATTACGTTATAATATTTTACTAATTAGATAATTTTAGGAAGCGTTATGGCTCGTCGCACAAACCGATCGGTTCCCCAAGGAAGAAACGACATGACTGAAGCAATCCAAGCCATGAATGCTATGGCCGCAGCAATGGCCCAACAAGCTGCGATCCAGGCTCAACGAGATGCACAGAGGGATCAGAGGGATGAAGCAGCCAGTGCAGCAAGAGCATTGAATGAATTTCGTCGACAAGATCCGCCTAAATTCAAAGGGGAACATGACCCCGACAAGGCTGATCTTTGGCTGCAAGAAATCGAGAAGATCTTCGAGATCTTACACTGCTCTGACAATGCGAAAGTAGAGTATGCAACCTATTTGATGATTGGTGAAGCTGAATACTGGTGGCGAGGTGCGAAGAAAATGATGGAGACAAATCATGAAGAGCTAACCTGGGAGGCTTTCAAGAATAAGTTCCTAGAAAAATACTTCCCGAAAAGTGCTAGGGCTGAGAAGGAGGCCCAATTTCTGAAGTTGTATCAAGGGAATCTCACGATAGCGGAATATGCGGCAAAGTTCGAGTCCCTAGCAAAGCACTTCCGCTATTTCCTAAATCAGATAGATGAAGAATACATGTGCGAGAGGTTTGAAAGTGGGCTTAGGTATGAAATTAAGGAGTTAGTGGGGCCCTTGGAGATACGCCATCTATCAGCGTACTCGTGGGAGAAATGCAAGGATGGAGCACGTGAGAACAGATTGTGTTGAATAATGGGGTGTTGTAGGCTTGCCATCAGACCTCAGGTGAGATTTAAATCCATCCATATCATTAGAGTCATAGTTGGCCTTAAATGTGATATCTACGCTCTAATGTTAATATTAAAACAGGGGCATACGACCAACATATAGGCAGCAGCATCAACATACAGCCATATGCCGACACTGGGGAATGCTGAGATCAACCTCGACATCAAAACGGGAAGGTCAGGGCCAATAAGTTCCAAGTCAAGAACCGCGTCTTATAAGTTGTTTCGCTGCAACAGAGAGGGACACAAGATGTCTGAGTGTCCCATCATACCAAGGGTTTGTTACCATTGTCAGAAACAGACCATATTTGCAAATGATGCCTGAACGGAGGACGATATAGCTGTAACCGCACAATATCAACGACCAATGTTGTACGCCCTACTGCCAAGGGACGTGTCTACCACATCAATGGAGAGGAAACTCCATCTTCCTCTGAGCTTATCCAAGGTGAGTGTTTAATTGCTGGAAAATCACTTAATGTAATTTATGATTCAGGGGCAACACACTCATTCATTTCATTGGATTGGGTGGATTCGCTCCAACTTACTATTACTACTTTGCCGTTTGATTTGGTGGTTACCCTACCTTCTACCGAATCAGTGAAATGTAATACGGCTTGCTTGCAATGCCCGTTGATTGTGTTCGATATGAGATTCAACGTTGATTTGATTTGTATTCCCCTCAAGCATGTGGGAGTGATCCTTGGAATGGATTGGTTGTCAAGCCATTATGTTCTATTGGATTGTGCTCGTAAGTCTGTGATATTCCCAGACCCAGGTGTTTCTCGATTCCTCGATACCAATAAATTGAACTTCTCTTTGAAAGAGGGAGTTCGGAAGTGTGTTTCCCTCAACTCAGTCAGTACGAAGCTAGAGGTGGAGGTAGACGGGATACTTGTGGTCGAAGATTTTCCAGAGGTATTTCCGCCGGATGTACCAGGATTACCCCCAGTTCGTGATATTGAATTTTCAATTGATGTGACTCCGGGTACAGGACCTATATCTATTGCACCATATAGAATGTCTCCATCGGAATTGTCAGAGTTGAAAAATCAGTTGGAGGACCTTTTATCTAAACAGTTCATACGACCGAGTGTCTCACCTTGGGGAGCACCAGTACTCCTAGTGAAGAAGAAGGATGGAAAGTCTAGACTCTGTGTCGATTACCGTCAACTTAACAAAGTCACCATCAAAAATAGGTATCCCTTGCCACGCATTGATGACTTGATGGACCAACTCAAAGGAGCAATGATATTTTCTAAGATTGATTTGAAGTCGGGGTATCATCAGATTCGGGTGAAGGAAGAAGACATTCCTAAAACTGCATTCAGGACTCGCTATGGACACTTTGAGTATTTGGTGATGCCTTTTGGTGTCACCAACGCACCAGCTATTTTCATGGACTACATGAATCGTATATTTCACCCCTTCTTAGACAAATTTGTAGTGGTCTTCATTGATGACATATTGATTTATTCTAAGAGCCTGGAGGAACATGAAGTTCACCTACGTCAAGTTTTGCAAGTCTTGAAGGACAAGAGATTGTATGCTAATTTGGGGAAATGTGAATTCTGGTTGGAGGAGGTGAAATTCTTGGGACACGTTATTTCAAAGGAAGGTATCGCTGTCGACCCAACTAAAGTAGAGGCTGTGGTGGCATGGAAACAACCACAGACCGTCACAGAGATTAGAAGTTTCTTGGGCTTGGCTGGATATTATAGAAGATTCATTGAGGATTTTGCCAAGATTGCAGCGCCGTTGACACAACTCACAAGGAAGAATCATATTTATGCATGGACGGAGGAATGTGAGAGGAGTTTTCAGATGATGAAAGAGAAGCTAACTACATCACCGGTGTTGGTGTTACCACAACCAGAAGAACCATATGAAGTTTATTGTGATGCTTCTTTACAAGGGTTGGGTTGTGTACTTATGCAGAACAAACAGGTGGTAGCATATGCTTCAAGACAGTTGAAGGTGCATGAGAAACATTATCCCACGCATGACATGGAGTTGGCTGCAATAGTTTTTGCACTAAAAATTTGGAGGCACTATCTGTATGGGTGCAATTTTGATGTATACAGTGACCATAAAAGTTTGAAATACTTGTTCGACCAGAAGGAGCTTAATATCCGACAGCGGAGATGGATGGAGTTCATCAAGGATTATGAGTTCACGTTGCACTATCACCCAGGAAAAGCCAATGTGGTGGCTGATGCCTTGAGTAGGAAGCGGGCCCATTTGTCATCCATAAAAATGAAGGGATTAGAGTTGTTAGAGAATTTTCGCGACTTGGATCTTAATATGGATTCTTTGTCGGGAAAAGTACAATGTGGAATGATCATTGTAGATAATAAACTAATGAATGAGATAAAAGCCCTTCAAGCGACCGATGAGACTATTCAGGGGAGACGAAAATTGGTTGAGACCGGCAAGGCTCCCGAATTTCAAATGGGTCCAGATAACATTTTGTGGTGTAATAAACGTATTTGTGTGCCGGATAATGCAGAGTTGAGAAAAACCATTTTGGATGAGGCCCACAAGAGCAAACTGAGTATTCATCCTGGTACTACAAAGATGTATAAAGACTTGAAGCAAAGATTTTGGTGGCCAGGAATGAAAAAACAAGTGGCGGAATATGTGGCGTCTTGCCTGACTTGCCAAAAGGCTAAGGTTGAACACCAAAAACCTGTTGGATTGTTGCAGTCATTAGATGTACCAGTGTGGAAATGGGATAGCATATCTATGGACTTTGTGGTGGCATTACCTAAGACTCAGAAGAAATTTGACTCCATTTGGGTGATTATTGACAGGCTCACAAAATCCGCACATTTCATACCTGTAAGGACTACTTACAATGTATCTAAGCTTGCAGAGATTTACGTTGCGGAAATTGTTAGATTACACGGGATACCATCTAGCATTGTGTCAGATAGAGATCCAAAGTTCACTTCTCGTTTGTGGGGAGCATTGCATGAGGCATTGGGTACTAAATTGAGATTGAGTTCCGCTTACCACCCTCAAACCGATGGCCAAACTGAAAGGACTATTCAGACCTTAGAAGATTTGCTAAGAGCTTGTACATTAGATAACAGAGGAAGTTGGGATGATCTATTGCCTCTTGTCGAATTTACCTATAATAATAGCTATCATGCAAGCATCGGTATGGCCCCGTACGAGGCTTTGTATGGGCGCAAGTGTCAAACTCCCTTGTGTTGGTATCAGGATGGCGAAAACTTAATCGTAGGGCCAGAGCTGGTGCAACAGACTACAGAGAAGGTGCGTCAGATCCAAGAGCGGATGAGAACAGCACAGAGCAGGCAGAAGAGTTATGCTGATCGACATAGGAGACCCTTAGAGTTTCAGGAGGATGAACATGTATTCTTGAGAGTGACGCCTACTACTGGAGTTGGTAGGGCATTGAAGTCTAAAAAGCTTACTCCGAAGTTTATTGGACCATATCAAATTCTTCGACGTGTGGGTCCAGTGGCGTATCAAATTGCTTTACCACCGAATTTAGCTAATTTACATGATGTGTTCCATGTATCACAATTGAGGAAGTACATTGCAGATCCATCCCATATTATTGCGCCAGATGATATTCAATTGAAGGAGAATTTTACCTTCGAGGTCCCACCGATAAGCATCGCTGACAGAACTACCAAACATTTGAGGGGAAAGGAAATTCCGTTGGTTAAGGTGATTTGGAACCAGACAACTGGGGATGCTACTTGGGAGTTGGAAGAGAAGATAAGAGAGCTTTACCCATACCTTTTAGAGACCTCTTAGTTTCGAGGACGAAACTATTTTAAGGGGGTAAGTATTGTAACACCCTTTTTTTTAATTAATTAATTTAAAATCATTAGTTTTGTTTATCCTTTTATTAATTTAGTGTGACGATAGTAAGATAATTATTCTTTGAATGTTTAATTATTTGATAAAGTATTTTCATATTAAATAATTTATTATTGGGATTTTTATTATTGACTAATTAAAACTCGTAGAAATATTTGTCTTAGAGTGAACAATGACCAAGCCAATTTTGACTAAGTCAAATTTAATCACTCACACTACTATTTTTATAACCATATTTTATAAAATTTAATTTATATTGTGTCCATTCAAATGTGTAACTAGCAAGAACAAATACATGAATGCCAATTAATTCTTAACGGTTGGTCATTGAATGGCATTATTCCAATTTAATTCCTTATTCATGTGTGCAATTAAACTCAATGAAGAGAATTATTCATTCTCTCTGATCAGCTTTATGCCTCCTTTATTAGTCACATACACCTCTCCTTCTTAGGACACGATTAAACTTACAGTAGAGGAAAATAAGTCATAATCACTCACACGCATTACCAACACTACATTTATCTCAAATATTTTCTAAGCCACTCAAACAACCATCCTTACATTCCCTAGCTTTTTGATCGGAGCTATAAACTTTTATTCACCTTGGTGAGACTTTCGAGGGCTATATAGTGGTACGTGGAAGGAAAGCGTCCAAGGTAAGGGCTTTTCCCCATGCAGAGTTAGGTTAGATATTAAATTAGCGATTCGTAAGATATTGATATGATGTCTGGATGTATTAAAAGAAAAATGTCGATTTTATTTTCGTCGTAAAGAAATTAACTATCATGCTTTGATTGTTTCTTTTGAGTAATATCTCTATTTTGATGAAATTAATTATAGAATTATATTTTATTACCATACCTTCATCAATATGTTTGTTGTGAAAACGTTCAATGCCATACATGTTTTAGAGTACTTAATTATAAAGTATAATTTTTATAATGATGTAGTCATTAACATGTTTATTATGATGTATTTAATTTTAATCCTTGATTCTTGAGTATTTAAATTTTAAAACTTGACTTTTATGAACAATATACGTGTTTTGATGAAATTGATGAAAATTTTATTTTTCATTTAACAATATGAGGAAATCGATTTTTGAATGCATTAATGAATAGTTTCTTTGTGGTTGCCTAAGTGGCTGGTTATTTATGTATGATTTTTCTTTGTGGTTGCCTAAGTGGCTAGTGACTTGTACATTTCGAACATCATTATCATTGTCATGACATACCATATGCATCTTTGTGGACGCCTTAGTGGCTAGTTTAATTTTCCCCATCGGTATGGGTGACTTCTGTGTGGACGCCTTAGTGGCTGGCTATATCCGGATCATGTATGTTTAGGACATGCATAATTTGCATACATTTTATTGCCATTATTATTTTTATATAATTATTTATTCTAAGGTGAGTTACTACTTGTTGTTTAGATATATTTTATAATTTTTGGTACACCTTATGAATTATAAAAATCATTTTCTCTAAATCTTTTATTACAAAAAGATTTTATATTTATATTTTATGGTTGTTAACTTATTATTTGGTCTAATTTTGCCGTGGGATGAACTGACCCCTTACACCAACATTTAGGTACTAACGATCTTGAAGGGTTGCGTGAATGACGTTTGCTTGGCGCACGCGCGTGGGAAAAAGGGGTACTTTAATAAAATAATAATAATAATGTTTGTAGTGATAAAACCGTTGTGATACAATTTTCAAGTTTATTTATTTCTCATCGTTGATTTTTAATAGAAATGCGGAGGCGGGGTCCTTCTGCTAGGAAAAACTTGAGTTATTCTATTTTTGAGTGAACATTTTTTACAATTAGTAAACTGTCCTTACAAATAATAATATCCGATAAATCGCATTGTGGTATTTTTTTTAAAA
>PGTU02003159.1:0-14698 GCA_002896215.2 Cicer echinospermum
TGGAGTAAGTTCTTAACAGAAGTCAGGAAAACGGAGAATGTTCTCCACAGTTCTGAAATTTCAAGAACAAATGATCTCCCTTACTGAAGAAGAAATTGCTCCTGGATTTCACAATCATTGCTCCTGGGTTTCACAATCATATAATCAGTACTCTTGAATGAATATAAATGATTCATCTCAGCAAAGATTCAATCCAAAATAGAAAGAAGAAAATCTTGACAAACAGCTGTCAAAGATTAAAAAAAAAAAACCAACAATCATACAAACAAAACGAAGAATCTTCCATACTATCTTATTAAATGACATTAATCATCTAATGCTATATTCCTCTAGCCGTTTGAATTCCTTCAATGGTGTGATTCGTCTAGAGCAACAATACATCAACATTGGTTTTGAACATGCGCAAAAAAGACAAGTATCAATTTCGAATTTCACACCAGTTGTCCTTGGTAGTACAAGACAGTACAACTTGTGTGCAACATTCTATGCAAAAGTCAATGTAACAACCCCAAATTTCAAAACAATATTGAGTATAATTGTGTTTTAATATATGAGTATATTCCAAATTTTTAGAACATTAAATCTATTGCAATTATCATATAAAATAATATATGTTTTATTTTATAAAATTTCTATGAGGTCATAATGGCATGAAGTATATATATAATTGTTAGTTTTTAATGTGGGTGGCAAATGAGAATAAAGTTATGGAAGTTGAGGGGGTAAAATTGAGAAGTAAGATGTCAAGGGAGGGTAAACTAGCATATTCTTCCACTTAAATCCATTACATCTTCATCCATGTTTTAAATAAGTTTTCTACTCCCCTTTTTCCCTTCTCATTCCACGCTAAAACACACATTCATCACTCTCAAATCTCAATTTTCTCTAATACACTCATTTAAGAATATTGATCTTCTCTCTCTTAAACATAAATTAGAAAGATATATTAGTAGTGAGGGAGAGTTTCATAAGAGATAAAGATATAGAAAGGAGAAGAAAGATAAATATACTTATCCACCATTGGATGTCATTTCCCAAGTTTTTCCACAATATCTCTTCATCAAACAACTACCATCAACACATAATAGATTAAAAGAGAAGAGAATTAGGGATCTAAAGAGGAATTTGAGAGTAAGCATAGAGATTAGGGTTTTTCACCATAAAGAGCTTTGAGGTCAATCTTTGGGATGTATCGTCTCCTAAGTTGATAAATCAAAGGTAATATAGAAACTCCCTAACTCTAAAACCTCTCTAAGTGTGTTAGTGTTATAAATTGTTTTTTAAAAAGTGAATAAGTATTTTATGTTCCCATATATAAATTATAGTTCTTAGTCTTGCATGTAATGTGTTTGTTAAATGTGCTATGTTAGTGTTTTGTTCATGAAATGCATGTTGAGATTACTTTTAAGATGTAAATTATGTGGTTTCTTTGTTGGTTATTCTTGGCGTGAAATTGTATTGTGGGTTGCATATAGCATTTCCTTAGTTTAAATGATGATTAAAAGGGGTTTCTTGATAGTTATAATCCGCAGGAGAATAAGGTCTCAATGAAACTCATAAGCATGAATCCTCCAGTTCTTCTGTCAAATTCCTTACGCGATAATTATAATTGGCTCGAAACACCCGAATTTGTTCAGTCTGGGATGCCGTCCTGACTGCATTCTACTATACTGTTTGAGATTTGTCGAGAAAACACAAAAAAATGAGGATTTGAATTGGTGATATTACCGTATTTAAAAAAACTATTGCTTTTCTTATAAGTCTTGAGAATAATATCAAAAAACACAGTTATGAATTACTATTGCAAGAAGTTGCGAGAGTAGTTATTGGATAGATCATGGTAACTGACTATATACAGACAATAATAAAAGAGACTAAAGTCACATATATTATTTATCATATTCACCACAACCAAAAACTGAATTCTTTCTACCTCTAGTCCTCCTCTTAAAAGTAGGAGATGTGCTTATACAATTGATGGATTATATTCACTTTTCCATTAAATGGTGTAATAGTATTCTTTACTCTACTCTTTAGGCTTAAAGTAGTTTTTCTCTAACTCTCAGATTAGTTCCTAGAACCATTCTTTAAATATACTAGCATCCTGCATTTGAGGTTCATGAGATTGGTATACCTTTCAGGTACCTCGTTGAGCTTGTGAGTCGAAGAGAAGATTGTGCCACTATCGGGTTGATTTACATCAGTTCTTGTTTGTGTGTGATTGACACAAAGTATGTTTCTAGTATTCTTACTCATATTAAAATGATGTTACATATTCATCCTTTATCAATTTATGTATATACGAACTTTTTTGACTGATTTACATCATTCTAGTAACGTCTACTAAGAGATTTTTATTCATGCTGGTTTATGTATTCCATGCTTTTCAAAAATTACATGTAAGTCTCTCTCTTTGGTTGCTCTATAGTGTTTTGATTGAACCATTGTTCTTAAATACAAGGAGGAAGTGTCCATTTAGATTTTCATTGATGTCTTTTAGGATAGTAGCCTTGTACTTTAACTTTGTTAGGCAGATAGACTCGTTGTACTTCATTTTATAGGAAGACAACTTGTATCTTCATAGATTTCAATATGTTTAACTATGAATATAAATCTATATGTTGACCTTAAAACTGACTCCTGAAATGACTCTATAAAATATGTATGACCATTAGAGAATTAATGTTGTTACAGGATCAGAGAATAGAACAGTCGAAGATATTGTCTTACAGATCATAAAAGTCAACATGTTATTAGAAGTTAGATGTATTATCATCAATGAAAACAATTTTGGGATATTATCAAAGGATCGCAAAGATATATGGTATATGGAACAAAGGAATGTGTAGATCATCAGATCATTAACCTTCCAGAGAAATTAACTTTATTAAAGTGTAGACTTTTTTCAAAGGCATTGACTTTGTAAGAGTATTGAATTTCTAGAACATGACTTAGTCAAATCATGACTTTTCCAAGGAATTGCCTTAATCAGAGTGATGATTTTTTCAGAGGTCATTTAATTTGGTCAGACCATTACATATAAAAGTTCAGAGTCATACGCATGATTAGATTTTCAGAGGCAAAGATATAATTTTGCTTGTTATGCTTGTTAGAGTCAGAGACATAAGAATTTTGGTTGGTTAGCTCGTTAGAGTTAGATACAGAAGAATTGTGGTTATGCTTGTCAGAAGTCAGATGGTAGAAGAATTTTTTGTTACGTTTGTGTTTAAAGGTAGAGGAACTAATCCATAATGGGTTTATTAGAGGCAATCTGAGGTACTAACGTTGCTATTTGCATCCAGAGTCAGGTGAAGCTAACGATAATACGTGGTGCGTGTCAAGCTGAAGTAACTTTACACTTGCAAGCTGAAGTAAAAGTCTCGGTTTCTTTTGTTCTTTCGTCTAGTCATCAAGGATATATGATATACACATGTCAATTACAAGGAAGGAGTTTGAATTGTATATTATTCCTTTTTTAAAAATTCCTATAAAATCAGAAACTTAACTCAAGATTGATCTTGGTTATAAACAAAGAATATTCTTGGTTATTGAAAACCACAATTTTTACTTTATCTATATAAAATATATTAGAAGATAAAAGTAAATAGAGATAAGGGAAAAGATATCACACATAGATATATTTTTAGTTCACCCAAACACGGGTTACATCCATTCCTCACAATTGTGAGACTTTCCACTAAGTGCTCAAGCAAGATCGTTCTTGGTTTTCACACAGTTTTTTTTAGATCAATCTTGATATGTTTCAAAATATTACCTTTTCTACCTAGAAATTATTTCCATATTCATCTTTCAATCTTCAGAAATATTTTTACACATTACCTTTTAATCATAAAAATTATATTGATAAATTACTCAAATTATTTCAATAATATAGTCTTGAGTTATAAAGTGATGATTTAAAGAGATTGGGTAGAATCTGAGTATGCTCAATTCGTGTTTGAGAGTAGATTCTAGGATTTAGAACTCAGCAAAAATGATTATGATATCAAGTTAAGAACATAAGTGAATCTTTGAAATGATTGAGATGCTCCAATGATTTCGAATATGATTTTATGAGTGATGTATTGCTTTGCACTTGATGCTCTGGTCTTTCCTTCATCTTGAGGCTTCTTATATAGACTTCAAGAAGGCTTAAGACAGCTCATCTGACCCGTTGAGAATGGCTCAGTTGTCATGTGTCAGTAAGTGGATAAGATCAACCATAAACAATAATGTTCTTGCTTAAAGCAGGAAAGTTTTGCAAACCAAGAACGATCTTCGTTTCTTCTTTGAGGTGTGCTAAGGTTTAAGCTTCGCTTGATAGTTGTTTGAAGTGATTTCCTGCTTTGTATCAACGTGTGTAGGCTTCTCAAAAGTACAATTGAGGTGTCCATTCTAATTTGTCAATTTTTGTACTTGATGTTTGCTCAACTTGGAGAATAATCTTGCTTGATAAATTATGAAGCATATATTTTGCCTTTGTTCTTTGGAGTGATATTTATACTAAAAATTATCCTTGTATATTTTAGGTGAAATTCTGGAACAAAATGTAAATAATGGGATTAGTCTTTTCATTAAGAATCTAATCATTCTTGTTATTTTTGGAACTGTGGAGAATTTTTTTCGTCTTACAGAATTTTGTTAAGAACGTTCTTCATTTCTTTGAATGAACTTGCTTTTTTTAATACGATCTATCTTTGAAATGCTTGGTACATATATTTGATTAATACAATGAAACACGCATGTTAAATACCAAAACACTTAGAATCATAATTAGAAGTCTTAATTAACTTTTGTTTAATATCATCAAAACATTAATTTGAGATTTGTTTCAACAAGATAGACCATATATAGCGAGACATGTTTTGTTGTGCTTGTTTCTACATTATTTCTTGTGTTTTTGCTCCAATAGAAGATCTCTAAAGTGTTTGTAAATCTTGGCTACTTTGAACAGTTATTAACATAACTTATTGCTTTAATATGCACACTGATCATATATAGTTAGGAGGTTGTTGTTCTTTATTTATTTATACTTCTTATCATTAAAATATTAATTAGATGATTGTATTAAAAATACTTTGCACTAAAAATCTCCCAATTTTTTGATGATGATAAATAACTATATAATTAATGAAAAATTTCCTTTACAAAGTAAGGTTTTTAAACAAAGTTCTCCTTGAATGAGGTATTCAAGTATTGTTTGACTTATTTGAATTAATGTTGCAAAAAACTAGAGATGATGTATATGATGCAGAGATGATTTTCTGTTGTTAAGATTTTATGCTTCTATTATATGACATTTAAGTTATTTCTCTTTGTTTATTATGTTTGCCATGGAATTGACCCTTATAAATATTTTTAGGTACTAATAACTTAAAAAGAACTTAGAGATAAATTGCTTGAATTATAATGGTCAATTTAAGTTATTTCTATAATACTTTATGTCTCGATACCTTATGCAATTAAATTTAATATTCTAAAATGCGGACGTGGTTTTATTCCGCTTAATAATAATAATTAAATGTTTGTTAATTCTGTATAATTTTATTTCATGAACTTTAGTGAAACAGGAACTATTTTATTACTGAGTCGAAAAAAAAAAAGGAACTATTTTATTACAACGTGCAAGTAAATATTTTTCTAAAAACTTATAAATAATCCTTTGAAATAAACAGTAAGTTTACGCTGGTGCCTCATTCAATATATATATATATACGATTTGCAATACCAATTTAATTGTTACATTGTCGTAACAGCCAAGAATTTTATATTATACCTAATTCGATATAAAAATTTAATAATCAAACTAAATATTTCAATTTGTATATTTAAAATCCCTTTATTAATGTAGTAGATATTTGTCTTATCTCCTAATGGACCTTGATTTCATCCCTAGTCCGATATCTATAACTCTTGATATCATTTTTAGAAGTTAAACAACTCAAATGGTGACCTTTATGCCATGTTTAAAATTAATATGCATTTTTAGCATATTTAGACTATGCATTTGTTTCAGTCTATTTCTATCACTTTTATAGTATTTTTTAGCTTTTCAACACTACCTAGAAGGCATCAATATGACTCTTGAATCAATATGCTTCCTAATAATGATTCTTCGTTAGTTCAATTTTCTGGAACTATTTTGCTTACTCCAAAAATTATATTACACAATGTTCTTTTTGTTCCCATTTTCAGTTAATTTGATATCAGTCACCAAATTAACAAATTCTATGTCTTGTAAACTTGAATTTTCTGAGTCTTCTTGTGTCATACATGACAAGTCATCACTGAAGATGATTGGGAAAGCTGAACAAATGAGTGGCTTGTATGTCATGATAGTGCCTACACCTACTTCCTTTGGACCCTTATCTGCTATACACAATGTTAATTCTGTAACTTTCTCTACAATAAAGCCTAGTTCTGTTGATCTATGGCATTTAACACTAGGTCATCATTCTTTTCCTTGTTATACCAAATTCCAAAGCATGTATGGTAATATCCCAGATATCAAATATACACATTGTGATACTTGTCATTTTTCTAAACAAAGAAGATTGCCTTTTCAATTGAGTAATACTGTTTCACAAGCTTCTTTTGATCTTATTCATGTGGATATTTGGGTCCATATGGCATTTCTTCTGTTAATGGCTTTAAGTATTTTTTTAACCATAGTAGATGATATGTCACATACACATGGATAAAATAGATGACCACTAAGTCAGAAACAAGGGCACATCTTATTGATTTTGTATCTTACATAAAGACTCAATTTGGGAAAGCTGTGAAAGTGGTTAGATAAGACAATGGCCCTGAATTCGCTATGACAGAATATTATAGCCAAAAAGGGATACAACATCAACTATCATGTGTTGAAACACCCAAAAAAATGGAGTGGTTGAGAGAAAACATCAACACATTCTAAATGTTGCTCGTGCCTTAATGTTTTCAATCTCATTTACCTATAGTTTTCTGGTCTTATGTTGTAGCTATGTTGTGCATCTCATTAACATTTTACCCTCCAAAGGATTATCATATCTTTCTCCATATCAACATTTGCATAATACTAAACCTGGCATATCTTGTTTGAGAGTGTTTGGTTCTCTTTGCTATGCTTCCACATTCAGGCTCATAGAACTAAGTTTCAGTCTAAAGCAAGAAAATTTGTCTTACTTGGTGTCAAAGAAGGGGTAAAAGGGTATCTTCTGCTTGATATCACTACTAGGGAAATTTTTCTATCAAGGCATGTAGTATTCTATGAACTATATATTTCCTTTCCTTACTAGTGCCACTGATTCTGAACATCAATCTTTGATCCTGTGGCCAAAATAACAGCATCTGGGACACCAATTTTTTCTGATATCACTGATCAGCTCACATTCTTATTCCACCAGCTCCTATTCCTCAAACTCCACCTCAACCTATTGATGTCCCTGTTCATGCACCTTTACCTCCACCACATACTATTACTCCACCTTCATCTCTAAATCCCAAAGAAAATATAACAGACTTAGTAAACAACCTTCTTATCTACAAGACTATCATGCAACATGCTATCTGCTTCTTCAGCCTCTCATTCTCTACAGATATCATATATCCTCTTCTAATTACCTTCATATGATACCTTGTCAACTTCTCATAAGTCCTATGTTTGTCGTATTTCCCAAAATACTGAACCTAAAACTTATAACCAAGCCATCAAACATGATTGTTGGAGAAAGGCTATGGATCAAGAAATTGCAGCTCTAGAAAGTACAAAAACATGGGTTTTGACTGATTTACCTCCTGGTAAGAAACCTATAGGATGCAAATGGGTCTATAAAATAAGAGGTTGGCTGATGGCAGTGTTGAATGATACAAAGCAATATTGGTAGCTAAAGGTTATACACAACAACAGGGGCTGGATTATTTTGAAACTTTTTCCCCTGTTGTGAAGCTCACAACAGTAAGGCTGGTTCTTTGCTCTGGCAGCTTCAAAGCATTGGTATTTACATCAATTAGATGTAAATAATGCTTTCTTACATGGAGACTTGGATGAGGAGGTCTATATGTCTTTGCCTCTTGGATATCAGACATCAAAATCAGAACAGGTTTGCAAACTTGTTAAGTCTTTATATGGTCTTAAACAAGCAAGCAGACAATGGAATCATAATTTGACAACTACTCTATTTTCAATGAATTACATACAATCAAAATTTGATTACTCTCTTTTTGTCAAAAGCAATTCTGATCATATCACTGTCCTATTTGTTTATGTGGATGACATAGTTTTGGCTGGAAATGACATTACAGAGATCATTACTGTAAAAGCTCTATTAGATGAAAAATTCAAAATCAAGGATCTAGGACAACTCAAATATTTCCTAGGCTTAGAAGTGGCAAGATCTCACCAGGGAATTATTTTTGTCACAATGAAAGTATGTTCTAGAATTGTTAAAGATGCAGGATTATTAGCTTGTCAACCTATTTCTACACCTATGCAGCCAGGAACCAAGTTCTCTCTATCAAAAGGAACACCTTACGCTGATAGTCATGCTTATCGAAGAATACTTGGCCGACTTCTTTATCTTACTAACACTAGACGACATTTGTGTTATGCTGTTAGCACACTTAGTCAGTTTCTTTCTAATCCTATGGAAGATCATTATGTTGCAACAATAAGAGTGTTGAGATACATAAAAAATAATCCAGGACAGGGTCTATTTTTCTCTTCCACCACAGAACCTTCTCTCAAAGCTTTTAGTGACTCAGATTGGGCAGCCTGTCCTGACACCAGAAGATCCATTACTGGTTTTAATGTTTTCTATGGATCTTCATTAATCAGCTGGAAATCAAAGGCGCAGGAAACCATATCCAGATCCTCTACTGAGGCTGAATATAGAGCATTAGCCTCCACAGCTTGTGAAATCCAGTGGCTGCTCTATTTACTTCATGATCTTAAACAACCTATGCACAACCAGTTCCTCTATATTGTGACAATCGTTCTGCCATACAATTGCTCAAAATCCAGCTATGCATGAGAGAACCAAGCATATTGAAATCGATTTTCATCTCATAAGGGATAAAGTCCAAGCTAACATCATCAAACTTCTATTAATTCCCACTTTGGCCCAATTGGCAGATCTTCACACCAAACCATTGCATCCAACTCATTTTCAGTCTCTTTTGTCCAAGCTGAGCATTAAGAATATATATGCTGCAGCTTGAGGGGGATATTGGATGTAATAAATTAGTTTTTTATATTAAGTTAGTTACAAAGTTAGTTAGACATTCTTAGTATATAAGATGTACTCTTTTCTATTCTTCGAAATAATAATTCATTCTTTCTTTCTTTCTGTTACTTGTAATATATGTCTCAATCTTATATAAAGAGCTTGGATCCTTATATTCCTCAACAAACATGACCTAAGAGACCTGAAACAATTATTTAGACTTGACCAAAGGTCAAATTTGTGTACCTTTATTTAAATAATCAAAGTTAATGAAATTTGATAGAAACACTAAAATGCTCATAACTTTCTCATCTGCTATTCAAATTAAATTTCATTTGTTGCTTCAATGATTGTATGAATTAGAGCTGTAAATAGGAGTCTTACTCATAGTTTAGAATTTGTTCGGTATGTCACAAAAATATAATTTATGTTCTTTTTCTTATTCTTTCTTAGAAACCTTGCTTTGAACAATGTTCATGGTCTTAATTCATTGTTTGAGGTCCAAATTTAAAGTGATCATTCTATTTTTTCGTTGATTGTGAATAATTATTATCGTCTTAAAGACCTTTGGTCAATGTAGGATTGAAGTAGCTTTATGATTAGAAGCCATTAATTAGGTACAAGACTTAGACCGTATAAGAGTTTACAATTCTTGCATATAGAGTATGAATAATAGTTCTAAGTTATAAGTGTGTGATTGTTTGATATATGCATATGATTATATAAGTTGATTTACAATTGATGTGTTGTTCTTTGTTAATGAGTTAAATTGTGTGAATTGGGGATTGTTTGATGTTAGTATGTTGTAAGGTGATAAGTGATGATTGTTGTATCTTTTTATTGAATTTCAAACTCTTTATCGGTTCAGAAATCAATTTATAGAATATTAGAAATCGATGAAAGTATTAAGCAGATGAATTATTAAGCTTAATTAGCTATTATTAATAGACTTAGACATTAATTAAATAATTAACGATGATGTTTGATGGTGGTTTGATAAAATTATTAATTAGATTATAGATATAATTAATTAATTATTAGGTGAGGTTAAGCAATATTAGTTTATTAATAACTTAGATTAGAGTGTTGAAGTTATTAGATAATTAATAAAATGTCATTAATTATGAGTTAGATAAATTTTTAGTTTGTATAAGATTTCAAAATTTTATTTTAAGTTTATAAAAAAAATTCTCAAATTTTAGTCCCTAATTTTTTTGGGTTCAAATGCCTCTTTGTGTCCTTTAACTTATATAAAAGTTCAGTTTGGTCACTTAACTTTTTAAACCTGTCAAATTAGTCCATTAATTTAACTTATAGTTAATGCAACTTGATCCCTCTGTGTAGTTAGTGGTAACGATGTTAAACCTTGGTGATGTAGCATATAGGCAATATATATGTTGTTGAAACATTTTCAAACTTTTAGTTCTTCACCAAATCAATTTAGACTTCATCGAAACTTAATATTTCTCAAATTTATTTCGAAATAAGTGAACAAATTCAGTTAGTCTTCTTCATCACAGCCTTGTGAATCTCGAGATTTGTTTCAATGAATGAGTTGTATATAACCCTTTAAAAAATTTCTCAAAATTTCTTGTTGTTTCTGCAAGATAGGTGAACAAATTTAGTCCTACTTTTTCCTCACAAACTTGTGAATCTAGAAATTTATTTAAAAAAATTGTTTTTTTTGGTGGATGAAATGAATAAAATTTAGTGTTTTTAATTGTATTGATGTAATATGTGTTGTTGTAATTTGATATATAAGGGTGTTTGAGTAATGAAAATTGTTTCACATTCTTGTTTTATATGTTGATTTCAGAAGAAGACGATGTTATATATATTGATATAATATTGAGTTTGATGAATAAAAATGTACTTCAAAAAAGTTCAATTTTGATCAGTTTTTATTATGTCAAAAGTTTTGTCTAGTCTCTTTATTAATGTATAAAGTTCAAATCTTTATAAACTACTAATTTGACTTCGAATAGTATAGTGGACGAAAGGGACTAAGTTGCATTAACAAACAAATATTGAGGAACCTACTTGATAGATTTAACAGTTATAAGACTAAACTGAATTTTTTAAAATAAATTTAGAGACCACATACTTATTTAAGCAAAAAGAAACGTTATTCACTTTTAATCTCTATTTTGCAAAAATTTGTAAAAAAGTAATTAGTTTTAGTCCCTCAATAAAGTCCTATAAAATAAAAAAAAATAAGAACCAGAAGATAATAAAAATTTGTGACTAAACTTGAAAGGTCGTAATAGTGTGGGACTAAAAACATACTTAAATATGAATTTTTAATAAAGGTTATTTAATTACATAGTAATTAATAGTAATTTAGCGAGTTAATGGAGATGATATATAAAAATAATTATTAATGAATAATAATATAAAGCTAATAAATTATTGTATTAGAATAATATCTAATGGTGAATCAAATGATAATGTGAATGTTACGTGGTTGATGATGTTTCTAGCTTTGTATCATATGTTTGTTGATGATGATGTTAATGTCAAATTTAAATTAATGTGTTATGACATATGAGTCGCATTATGGGATAAGTATGTTCTAATGGTAGTTGATAAGATGATCCGTTGTAAAATGAACTCAAGTTACCGTATGGATTGAGTGTCGTTTGTTGGTGATGTTGTTGATAAGTTGATCTATTGTAAATGAATTCAATCGCACTATGGACTAAGTGTCGTTTAACAATGATTCTAATATGTTCCTTTATGTTGCATATAGAGGACATGTCGAAGGGTTTGCGTCGTGATAGAATTAGAGCAGGCGACCATACTCCTTTATTATTGTACCAAATTCAAAAGTTAGTCTCACCATGTTAGCATTGTGCAAGTCATTCCAAGGATGATATTAATATCTTCCAAGGTAGAAGAAAATTAGATCTACTATAATGTGTAAGACCCGTAATTTTTAAAAGTGTGCTTTATGTATTTTTGTGTATTTTGGATTTTTGGCTCGGAGGCTTTTAGCCAAAGTTAATAATATTTTTGGAGATATTTGTTAAAAGTAAGTAATATATATGATATAAAATATATATTTATGTTTATATGTGTTTGTTTGGGGGCAAAAAAGAAAGGAAAACTAGAAGGAAGGAAAAGGAAAGAAAAGAGTATATAAAGGAAAGAAGGAAAAAGGAAGAAAGGAAAAACAAAGGAAAGAAAAAGAAAGGAAGGAAAATTCACTTTTCCATCTTCTTCCTCTGATCAACCGTGAACCGATTTCCCTCCTTCTCCCGTTTTCATTTCCGTCGCTTTCTTTTCTTCAAAACTAGTAACCAAGGTTGGGTGAGAGTTAGAACAAGGATTTCGCAACTCCACTCTTCCTCTTTGATCCGAAAACGAAGAAAAACGGCATTTGAGATTCAAACGCAAACCCCTCCGTTTCTTCTAGATCCAAGCTGCATTTCGCGAAGAGTTAGAAGGGAAAGTTGCTCACTACCACGCCACGGTGCTAGGGGACCAATTTGGAGGCGGCGTTGCGAGCGAATATTTTACCGGTTTTTACTCGCGGTACCGGAAACCCACGTTAAAGCTAACGTTAAGGTAAGGGCTCCTTCCAAACTGTTTTAGTTTGCATTAAGGGACTTATCTGTAGTTGTGTGGGAAGGAATTGTTAGGGTTTAATGTATCGATTTGGGGAAAAACGAATCTAATGCGTTATGGGTAAAACCTTAGAGTTAGGTTTGTTTATATTGATGAATGTTTCGTGGTAAATGAATTTGAAGTCATTTTGTGTATGAATATGTGTAAATGAAGTCTGATGTATTTGGGTGTCATGTTGCGTTGATTTGTGTTCGTCGTATTTGGCGTATTCATACTTGATGGTTGTTGGTTGATGTATTTTGGTGTGAATTATGGATTGATTGTGGGAGTATATTTGAGCTTGTTTTCTGTGAAATTTGAAAACCATAGAGTTAAACGAGTATTAAAAATGGGGAATCTTTTAGTACCCGCGGTTTACTTAATGTGCGTTTGAGAAAAATGTTTAAGTTAAACGAGTCTTAAGAATGGGGAATCTCTTAAGGTCTGCGTTTACTTAATGTTGTTTTGGAAAATCGTTGAGTTAAATGAGCATTAAGAATGGGGAAATCTCTTAATGTCTTGATTGCTTAATGTTTGTTTTGAAAAATCAGTTAAGTTAAAAGAGTATTAAGAATGGGGAATCTCTTAATATGTCTGTTTGCTTAATGTTTGTCGTGAGAACCGTTTAAGTTAAATGGATATTAAAAATGGGGAATCTTTTAATATCTGCATTGCTTAACGTTTTGTTGTGAATGGAGTCGGTATATGTTCATGCATTTTCATCCTTTTGTAAATCGTGCAGACCGTGATAGGTGGCACCTTGATAAATAGTACTTTGGCCTGTGATAGGCGGTACATTTATGATTTACGTTTTTTGAAAATCGTGCAGACCCGTGATAGGTGGCACCTCGATAAACGATATGGTCCGTGATAGGAAGTACGTTTATGGTTTTCATTTTTTTGTAATTGTGTGAGACCCGTGATAGGTGGCACCTTGGTAAAATAGTACTTTGGCCTGTGATAGGCGGTACATTACAATTTACGTTGTTTTAGTAAACCGTGCAGACCCGTGATAGGTGGCACCCTCGGTAAATGATACGGCCCGTGATAGGCAGTACGTTTATAGTTTACGCTTTTTTAGTAAATCGTGCAGACCCGTGATAGGTGGCACCTCGGTAATTGGTACTTCGGCCTGCGATAGGCGGTACAATTATGATTTACGGCCCTTCGAGGAGGGTTTTGGTTTGGAATTCCGAGTCCATGCATTTTGGCATATACGCATGCATTAGGGTGCTTGGCACGCGAGTCGTATTTGATTTGAGTTTTATGATTGAGTGATTTGAATTTTGATTTATCGTGGTAATGTACGTTAAATGTGCTAAGTGTTATGTGTTGGTTATTGGGTGTAAGTATGATGGTTATCGAGATCCATTTGCCGTGGTAATCGCGTAGAAATTGCTAGTGTTAGGTTGTGGACTTGATTAGGAATGACTTGAGTTAATTCTTGAATTTTTGGAAAAATGATCAGGGAAATCGATTTCCAAATCGATTGGATGGGTAAACAGGGACTTGGCCAAATTGACAAAATCGATTAGCCAACCGATTTTTGTAATCAGTTTTCGAAAATCATTTATGAAATCGATTGCCCAATCGATTAGGCCTTAAGTCAAGGACTCATCCCTATTCAACCAATCGATGTGGACATCGATTGGCTTAAAACTGGGGCTCAGTACTCACTCAATCGATTTCTCAATCGATTGAATCAAGCCCAGAGTTCAAAATTTCACTAAAACCTTCAGGAAATCGATTTGGAATCGATTGGCATTAAGTCAGGGGCTCAGTCATCCTGTAATGCAAAGATTGCCCAATCGATTGAATTAAGCCCAGGATTCTGTTTTCATCAAAATCCTTCACCCCAATCGATTGCCTAATCGATTGGCTCA
>PGTU02003166.1:0-12556 GCA_002896215.2 Cicer echinospermum
TTAATTGTTTATTTAAATTTATTTATTCAATTATTTGTTTAAGTTGATTCAATTATTTGTTTAAGGTTATTTAATTAATTAATTACTTTGTAATTACTTGCAGGATCGTGGACCGTTAAAAGTCATTACTCATGGATTGAAGTTGAAGAAGTTTTCCGAAGTTCCTGTGCCACATCCTGTAGAGCATTGGATTCGAGAATCTGGGCTGCTACCTCTGTCTTCGGCCTACCTCACTATGGCTGATGCTGGTCTGATCTCCGCATTTGTTGAAAGATGGCACAGGGAGACCAGCTCATTTCATTTGCCATTTGGAGAGATGACTATTACTTTAGACGACATCGCGACTCTCCTTCACATATCACCCCATGGTAAATTTTTTAATGCACCTGTGAATATGAACACTAATAATGCTGCGAGAGCTGCACATGAGTACTTAGGTGCAACTTGGGAGGAATCTCTAGCTGAGATTAATTTTAATAAATGTGCCCAATATAGATTGCAGTGGTTGCGTGACTTATATAGTCGTCTCATTCAAACTAACCAGTTTGAGTGTGCGGCTAGAACGTATCTATTGCATTTAGTTGGCAGCACAATTTTCGCCGATAAAACGCATACGCGTGTGGAGGCGAAATACATTAGTTTATTTATTGATTTAGATCGTTGTCGACACTATTCGTGGGCTGCCGCGACATTGGTTTTCCTTTATGATAACATGGGAGATGGGGCTGTCCACGACACTCGACAGTTAGGAGGTTACATGACCCTTTTACAGGTATTGACATTTATTTAATTATTTTATTTATTAAGTTGTATTATTTTACTTATGTATTTAAATTAAGTTGTATTATGTTACTTATGTTGCAGTGCTGGATCTACGAACACTTCCCTAGGATCTGTAAGCGGGGCGATAGAGGTGCGGTTCCTGCACATCTTCCAAGAGCATGTAGGTGGATTGAAAAACATGCTGTTGAAGGTGGATTAGTGACCTATCGACAGAGACTTGATGCTTTGTTGCTTGAGGATGTACTGTTTACACCATATGATGATGATCGAGCTAATCATCCGTTTGAAGATATTTCGATGTTCTCTGGTTATCTTCGATGTGGTGGAGTCTCAGTCCCATATTTGTCGGAGCGATCTCTTCGACAATTTGGTCGTATCCAGTGCATCCCGCCTGATGTTCCTCCCAGGCCCGTCAGTATAGATTGGGTGTGGCAGACTACTATGCAGTCATCTGTATCGGTGTTTCGGAGGCTATATCATGTTGCGAGTTTTCCTGGAGAGGTCACTGAGGACTATTATCCATGGTACATGCCTGTGTCACATCCTCTGATCATTCCTCGGTCTATTGCACATGCGGGTACATCCTCTGAACATCCATCTGACCATCCATCATCTACTGCACATGCTGGTCCATCATCTTCTGACCGAGATCGTAGAACAGCTGAGCTTGTACGTGGAGGCATTAATTTGGTAGAGCCGTTTAGTGAAATTCATGAGATTTTAAGTGAGTTATGTCTTATGTACGATGTTTAGTAATTTGATATATTTTGTGTTATGTGTTATGTACTGTAATTTGAGATATTTTGGGATTATGTGATATGTTAAGTGATTATGTGATATTTTATGATTATTGTGTTATGTGTTATGTTAATCCGCATTTATTTTAAGTTAATTCATAATAAAAGATACTAAAAATGATAAAACAAGATATTATAATAATCCATAAACAGTGATACACAACATATTCTAATCTTCATTTAATGAAATACAAGATGATCTGATAAATGATGGATCAATGCGTTCCCAATGCTTCATACGTGCTGCATAAGCTACTTCCCAACTCTTTGTTGTGTCACTACAAAAGTCTTTCCATTTTTGTGACGTAGGTGGCAATGGACAATCAGACTTCAATTTGATCTGAATAAAAAAAAAGGTTACAAATTAATTTATCTGAACAATAAATTTTTTAACATTAATTTAACAACATTAAGCATTAATTTTACCTGTACCCAATGATTCTCGTTAACAAATCCAATTGCTAGTAAAGAGTGAACAAAGGTCTCTTTCGATGGTGATTTGTTTAGCGGGAAAAATGTCATATTCAGATTACGAGACAACGACACCAATATGACATTATATAGTGTTGCTATCACGTAACCCAAGTCTGGTAAAGACATCCACTTATCTTTTCCTTGAGCACCCAATTTTGATATTTTCAATGAGTTCCGCACTGATTCAACATTGTCATCAAAAACATTAGAATAAACATCTTTATGTAGACCAATCTCTTTATCCAATTGTGATCGAACTAAAGCCCAAGATTCTTCGGTCCAACCTAGCAATGCTGCAATTGCACGAAACCCACAATTTCCATCAGCCACAACATCTACTATGTCCTCAATATACGGACGTATATAAGTAGGAAATTGTGTCTTAAAAGAATGCTGAGATGATTGAGATTGTTGCCTTGCAGAACGTTGAGATGTTGAGATGGTTGCCTTGCCTTTGCAGATTCTTGAGAGGCATCAACATACTCCCAATATGAAGGATCACGAGGAGTATCAAATTCTTTTTTCTTTTTACCAGCTCCTTTGGTTCTCACTTTCTCTGGTGGTGCAAGTATTGATGTGGTATGTGGAAATACAACTTCACGCACCTTTGCCTTGAATATCCTTTGACTTATAATATCGTGTTTCTTCATGTACGCTTTCATTGCTTCCAACTCTTCAGAAAAGTCATAATCTGATAAAGATTCTTCATCCTCTAATTCATGTGCAATGCTTAACTGTTTCCAAAAATCATGAATGTTATCTAAAGGGATAACATTACCATATATCTGCAACTTAGCCAACTCACAAGCACATGGTAATCCATGAGTTGTTCTAATTGAACAACCACATTCTGTTTTGTTAGTGCCTACAATCTTCACCCTTTCCAACTGTTTATCAATTAATTTCATACATTTTCTTGATACACAGTGATGTAGATTTTGAAAAAATTGTGAATTATACCCGTGCTCAACATCCTTGATGGTTTTCTGAAAAGAAGATTGAATGATACATATTTGGTTCTTCAACATCATATTCACTGCATCCCAACTTTTACACAAATCACCAAAACTAGTTTGAAGCATGTTTTTCAATCTCCAATGAGCAGACTCAACTCTACAAATAAATTAAATAACACAAATTAAAACAAATCACATAAACTAGTAAATCATGTTTGCTAAAACAACACAATTCATATTTTAAAAATACCTGTTAGATGTTGTGTTCCCCAAATGCATCACTCTATTGGTCCAAACATTGACAAACCTTTCTTTGTAAGGTGTTAACCATGAATCTTTCACATAATCAACAAAAAGAATAATATCGGCACACAATAGCTCAAATTGTTGCAAATGATGATCATACTCTTCCACACTAGTCGAATAGACAATCTTTTTCCATAAATCCATTACTTCTTCTTGTCTATCCTTTTTGACATATTGTTTGCATCTTGCCCCAACATTTTTTTCAATATGAAAACGACATAGCAAATGTATTGAAGTAGGAAACACAACACTAATCGCATTCATCATGGCAAGATCTCTATCAGTCACAATAACTTTAGAAATCAAAGACTCAGATTTGAACAACATTCGTACCTTTTCAAATGCCTAGATGAAGTTATCTTGTCGCTCTTTTTCCAAATAAGCAAACACAACTGAAAATGTCAAACTAGTAGAAGTGACACCGACTATTTCAAGTAATGGTAACCGATATCTGTTTGTTTTGTATGTGCTATCACATATCAAAACAAAATGAAATGTGTTTAACAACTTTATACAATCAGGATGCGTCCAAAAAATATCTCTCAAAATATCAGAATTTTCCCGTCTTCTTGTCCAATGCACATAATTTTCTTGTTGTATTAACTTCAACAGATGCTGCATTTCTGTGTACGGACCTCTCAATGATGATCGATAAGTACTCCTTGCTTTATATATTTGACTGGGAATAGTGACATTGGTTTCATTTCTCACTTTCAAAGCATTTAGAATGAATCTGGGTGCAAGCTTATACTTTGTCATATCATTGACAAATTTCCTCTCTTCTTCGTTTAAACGCCCCAAATAGGAATGACCGGTTACAGTATCAAGTAATTCATGATTGTGTGTCCCACAACGAACACTAATTTTCCATCCTTCACCGACACTTAATGGTACACATTTGAGAGTAAATGGACAGTTTTCCTTATGAGAGCAAGTTACTGATTTTTTTGATTCTGATTTATATCTTCCACCTCTTTCGCATCCCAAAATCAATTTGTCTTTTCTTCCCCTAATTCCGTTTGCTTTATCTGATCGAATGGTAACAATTAAAATTCCATTTTGTCTTCCAATGGCTTTTGCCCATTCAAATACAGCTTCTCGAGAAGAAAATACCTACAAAATACGTTTCAAATAAAACATTAACTATATAGCTATAAGAAAAATTTAATTGGTGATGAATCATCAGTAGTTATAATAATACCTGATCAGTGGTGAATTTTTCTGTAGAATCTATAACATTTTTTGAAGCAGAAACATCAACTCTACTCATACCTAATTTCAAAATTAGTAACAAATTTAATTAAAAATAATATTCTAAATATTGAATTTAAAAAAAATTTAAAAATAATTTCTAACATAAATATTGAATTTAAAAAAATAATAAAATACATTTCGAAACTTTGACTTATTGAAATACAGTTCGACTGAAAATACATTTCAAAAATCTAAAATCGAATAACATTTGGAACTTTTGTGAAATCCAAACTTTCGGAAGACCAATATTGCATTTCGAAGAATTTGTAAATTTCGAAACTCCATTTCAAAAGTTTGTGAAATGACAAATTTCGAAGCATTAGTGTATTTCGAAACTTTCAAATGCATGCAAATATTCGAATACTGTCCATTTCGAAAATTTGGTGTTTATCCAAAGTTTCAAAAATTTGAATTTTTTTGAAATAAATTGCATTTCGAAGGTTTTAAAACAACAAAAGTTTCGAGTAACTTACTAAAATTCATTTCGAAACTTTTAAACTTTCAAATCCAACATTTTTTTTCTAAATTTTCGAAAGTGGTGGGGTGTGAAATCAGAATGGTAATTTTTGGAATGATGTTATACTGTTTTACAGATGGGTATACTAGTCTTTAAAAAATACTGGGGGGTGGCAGGTAAAATTGGGGGGGTGCCTGGTACAAAACCCTTCTTTCATTCTTGAAGAAACTCCAACACGAATTTAATCTCCATTATACCATACATGAAGAAATAATTTAAATAAACCACAAGTTCATCATATCGATTGAGGTCAAATGGAAATTTGGAAAAGTCACCGAATATGATAAGTCAGTGAAATACATTTCCATCTAGAAAAATTAACATCTTATCTCATTTATAGTCAAGGTAAAAAATTCTAAAGATGGGGACAAAGTTATAACTTTTGAAATTGATATTCATGACTAAATTTACCTCCTTGGATTGGAATTGGTGGCAAACAATAAGTTAGTTTGTATCTGCAAAGGTCTCAAAGCAAGTTGAGTCTCATAGACATTCTTTTCATCACAAGCAAATGTTGACTCAATAGTTTCCTTTAAAGCACCCTTTGACCAATAACCTACGAGCAATAACATTGTTTCATTCACCTTACTTTCTTATTTAAAGAGACTTTTAATTTTACCATCATTTTCTCTTCGCTTTCAAAGTCAATGTATTGATGACATTCCTCCTTTTGAGACACTTCTTCAAGCACTTGCACAAGAGAATTATCAAAGTTAGACAAATAGTTAGAGTCAATTTTTTGCTCTTTGTCTCTCAAATGTTTTTCATCTTTCTCTTTCTTTTCAATAATTTTCTCTTTCTCTCTTGAGAATAACTTATCTTTTTCGTCTTTCGTTTTCTTTTCTTTGATTCTTTCTTTCTCTCTCAAAACTAACTTCTCTACTTTTCTTGCTGCTGTTGCATATCTATTTTCATAAAGACATGTCATATACTCATGATCCAATATAAAATCTCTAATATGTTTTTCATATGAAATACTTCACTTTTTTATCGACCCTCCTTTTTTATATTCTTTGTGTCTTTTCTCTTTCATATACTTCTTATCCTCCCTCTCAAAATCTCTTTACTTCCTCACTTTTTTCCTATCTCTCCTTTCTTACATTTTTTCCTCATCACCATAATTTCTATATCTTATGTCTTTTTCTCTATCTCTCTTTTCATACTTCATTTCCTCCTAATAATAATTTTCTCATTTTCTTTCTTTTTCTCTAAATCTCCTTTCATACCTCATTTTCTTCTCATCATAACCTCTACGTCGTCTTGCTTTCTCAATCTTAAACCCATCTTCATTTTGAGATGATCTTCCATGATAAGATCTCTTATCTCTTTGATTAACAAAATTTTCTCTTAAGGAATTCATTTGAGTATTCCAAATTTTTGTAAAATTACCCATAAGAGAAGCAATTTTAGGAAAAAGAGGGTTTAGTTCACTTCCACTGATGACTTCAACAAAAACAAATTAACGAGTACCACAACAACCAAACAAATAACAAGAACAAGTTAAAATAAAAATAAAAATAAGGTCATCACCACTCACTAAGAGTTTACACTTAAGAAATGTATTACTCGTGTATATCACTCAATGATAGAATTTTTAATGATGTGCTCTCGCCTTTTTCTACTCAAACTCCCATATTAAGTTATTAAAAAAATAGCAAAAATCCAACAAACAATGTAACAAGCCCACAAAAGCTACCAACACAAGAATTTCAAGAATGAAAACTCTAAGACAAAACTAAGAGAATTTAAAATGACAAACAAGAAAAACTAAGTAAAACGTTCCAAGCCTAAAAGAGTTAAGACAATGCAAAAATGTTTGATGTTTCAATGTGCAAAATTCTAGGATTTCTTTTTTTTGCAAAATGCCTTTTTTTCAAAAGTGCTTTTGTGTATAATCACATTTTTACGCAACCTGTATTTTCATAATTTTTTTTCCTGCATATTTGCATTCCTCTAATTTTTTTAATTATTTAGAAATTTTCATTTCCAAAATCAAATATGTATATAAGAAATAACATCAAAAACAAGTTTACAAATGAAATTTTGGATCAAAGAGAGTTTCTGCAACGGAAGATGATGAAATACATTTTTTTTTTCTGCGAACTTTTTTTTTCTAGCAACTTCGTATTTCAAATTTCACACAAAATGAAGCAAACAATAATCAAACTAAACTTTTCCACACGTATTATAATACTTATAACCAACTAGAAACTGAAGATTTCACAAAAAGGAAGATCAAATTTCTAGAAATTAATCTAAAATTTCAAATTTTCCAATCAAGAACATAAAAAACTTAAAAGCAAAAATTAAGGGGAAAAATTAACACATGGTGACAAGTTTTGAATGAGAAATATGCTTTAAAAGCTAAATCTTTGTTTGGTTTGTTTCTCTAATCAAACCAACCTTTGTAGATGAAGTCATATCACACAATGGATGGATTTTGAAAATGCAAGAAGAGCTCAATGAATTCAATAGGAATGACTTTTAGGATCTTGTACCCAGACCAGAGGAAAAGAAGCCCATTGGAACCAAGTGGTATTCAGGAATAAGCTGAATGAGAAGTGAAAGTTATAAAGAACAAAGCTCGACTTGTACCTCAAGGTTACAGTGGCAAGGTTTGAAGCAATTCACAATTTATTATCTGTTGTTGCATATAATTGTATGATCATATATAAAATGGATGTTAAAAGTACATTGTTAAATAGTTATATAAATATGGAGGTGTATGTTAAACAACTTCTAGGTTTGAAAATGTTGAGTTTCCATACCATGTTTTTAAACTTAAAATATCCTTGTATGGTTTGAAATAAACACCAAGAGCTTGGTACAATAGACTAAGCAAAAAGGCAGAGATTGTTAGAACCAAGATTATTTGAAGCATAATTCCTTATCTTGTTTTGATGATAATGGAACAAAATTCACAAAAAAATCCTTCCAAGCTCTGATGACTGATCTCAAGATTACTCAACATTTAACTTTGGTGGAGCATTCACAAACCATCGAACAAGCGAACAAGTCGAAGCAACTAACATGGTGATATTACGGGTTTTGAGAAGAAAGTAAGATGATGCCAAAGGAAACCAAAGTGCATAATTGGAGTAGTTTGTAGGATGTATTATACTTATAGCACATATTCAATGAAAATTATTTTTCTATTACCATGTGTTTAAATGCAAATACAATCGAAAGAGTAGTTCAAAACCATCAATATGGTGAAACAATCAAGGGAGACAACGAAAAATCATCTTGCAAAATAGTTCAAGAGACTCTTCTTTTTGGTAGACACCAAAATGAGAAAGGAATCCGAAACATAAAGGTTCACCTCTATTTGACAATCAATTTTTTAGATAGAGGAACAAGAAGAAACACCCTTTGGTCGAGGAAGCCATCCTCAAACAAACCAAAAGAAAATATTATACAAACAAGCATAAAATAATACCATAAAAAACTACCAAATGCAAACAATTGTCCAGATAAACATGAGAAGATTGTTGAATCACAAAAAAACATGCAATAAAATAAAATAAATTGAATAATCAAATATTAGAGGAAAATACAAGTTCAAGACCAATAAGTTTGAAGAATTACAACTGGTAAAACCAATATAAATTTTGAATTCAACGAGTATATGACAAACAGAAAAATTCAAAAATTAAAATCAAAAGAAAAATCCTATTGTCTGACATCATTAGTTGGTCCTCCATCAACATTCTCTTCATCACACAGTATCTCGACGATCTCGCAACCTCTAACCACCTTGGGGTAATCCAATCCACCCGTAATGAAAATTACTCAGAGATTCAATAGTTATATGTGAGCAAAGGCGTTTTCAAATGAATCCTTACTCACAACGTACATATTGTTAATCAAAGCAATTTGGAGTCAACCGTACCAAACAACTCTAACAATTTGGAGTCAATCTCCTCGTCACTTCTATCCAAATGAACTATCTTTTCTTCTAAGAATTTCTCCACTTCAGCAAGAACCGAAGACTTCATTTTAGTACCCAAAAATTTAAAAGAAATATTTTTTTTCTCTTTACCTAAGGATTCTAAATCTTTAACACCCTTCCGAAATTTGGAGTTGGCTTCAGAAATGAGCTCTTTAGCATGGATGAATTTTTCTTTAAAGTCTGTTATGATATTGATCGAGATGCTTGGTAGCGAGTTCAAGGACCTCCAAACAAAGAGTTCCTACATCAAACGCAAAATATTGGTTTGCGGTCATCATAAAAGCACACACTACAAATACTTTGCACAAGTGCGGCAAACTCTTTGCTAAGATATTTTGAAGACCAAGAGCACTGCCATAAGCTAATATCACTACATCGAACTCGCCAACCATAGCCCTAAGTCCAATAGAAATTTTTATGATTTCAGAAGAAATAGCATCGGGGAAGAAATGGAGAAATGAAACCAGACGGTCCTTAACAAGCCCTATTTTCGTATTTTTGCTTCTCAGACCGTCGTCTAGATCTATGAATCCATACTTTTTCAAGATGATGTTGGAGTAGTTTGTTTAGGAGAGTTAGGTGGTTTAGGGTTTAGGAGAGTACTTTTTCTTGACTACAGAAAGCCAAAAGTTATCTAGTATATATACAACAAAAAATGTATTGAATATTCCTTAGCGTCCAACATCGGGTTCCCCTTTTTATAGACCTTAAGTTCTATTTTGAAAGAACCTAAGAATGACAGCAAACGATTAGCATTGTAGAGATCGACAAGGCTAAGCTCTTTCAGCCTATACCCAGTTCATCTCGCATAGAGTTGAAATGAGCTTTAGCCCAAACCCTCGAGAAGCGATCCTGACAAGTTGTCCTTGGCTAACCATCCTCTTCAAAGGTGACATCACCATTTCAATCATCAACTAGGTTGAAAATACATAAATTCCTATGGGTCTCCTCTTGCCTCACCACAACATAGTAGTATCGTCTTTTGAATCTCTTCAATGAATCTATGAAATTGGTAAAGCATATTTTCTTTTGCTTAAAAGAAATGTGTCCTTGTTTCAATTTAGGGCTGTCTTTATGACAGGGTAGCCCGAAGACAGTAAAGAAAAAAGGAAAAAAGGAACTAGTTTTAAGAATCGACACATAATTTGGAAGGCCATGATATAAGCCCAACAATTTTGGATAAAGCTAGGAAGGGGCGACCTAGAGATGATCTAAAAGGACTAACTCAAACGTTCTAAAAGGGAAGATGGAGTCCTATATGCTGAAAAATAGACTTGTACATAGTAAATGTGTAGTTATAGGGTTTGCTACATATTCTTTTTCTCCATTCAGGACTCCTAACCGTCCAATCTTCCTTTAGGCCCACTTTCCTAAAAAAAGGAAATGGCTCCAAGAAGTTTGTTACTCACCCAATTTATGTCCTAGAAATTCAAGGGGAATATTTGTACGTCTGAAGTCGTCGTCCTATCATCAGCCATTTCAAATCCTATTCGACCAAAATCGATGAGAGTGATAGCGTTTCAGCAAGTGTACTGAATCGTTGCAAGTAATAATTAAAACGGTAGTACCGAGTGTCGAACTCAAGGATTGCGTTTTACTATTGAATTATATTTAATTACTAAAATTGAACAAAAAGTTCCCAAGTTGATTGAAATAATAATTAAAATTGACACCAGTAGTAAAATTGATCTTTTATAAATTGAGAAAAATGTCAGGGATGAGTTTCACTTCGAATCCAACCTTGGTTTCTAATTTGATCCTAGTTATTGAATTCCTTTATTGAATTATTACCGAATTCTCTTTATTATTCTTGCCCTAATGTCTTAGTGACAGAACCTTTAATTCCAAAGTAACTTCTAATTCCTTAGTAGATTTAAGATTAGAATTAAGCATTAACGTATAGAAATTCTCTTGTAAATTATTGCTTTGCAACTAATTTAATTGGTTTCATGACTTGCACCTATGTCTAGACTACAAATTCATGAATTTCTCATCTCAAGCATTTGTAAAGTCCACTTCCGTTTCAAAATACAAATCGTAGAACATTTTAATGTTGATCAAACAATAAAAAGCATTAAGCACAGAAATGAGAAAAATAATTCAATAAACTCATTCATATAACTAGAAATCAAATCATAAAAATAAGGGTTTCATCTTGTTACACTCATCTCTAACAAATAAGGTTTAGTTACTCATGATAGAAATAAAAGAGATAAAGATTAGAGATGGATTACAAGAAGGATTCATGAATGATTCTTGATAAAACTGCTCCAATGATGATAGAAACGGCCGTCTTTGAGTTTCTATGCTAGGGCATAAGTCTCCCAACTTCCCAAGAGTGAAAAAGATCCCTAAAACAGTAAAAATCTGTGTTTTTATGGTTGTTGGTGCGGGTCGCGCGCCTCAGGCGCGGAAAAACGCGCTCCAGCGCATTTGGGCAATAGTAGATGCTGGAAAAAGCGTTTGGCTTGCGCTTGGGCGCGCTCGGGCGCTCAGCATATGCTGTCCGGCGTATATTGTATTTTGCTCCTCTTTCGAGTCTGAATTTGGTTCCGGTGTCTTCATGAAAGTTGTAGCTATGGATCTTAGCTTTCATTTGCACTTGGTTTGACTCCAAGGGAACATCTACAACTCCAGATATGGCTGAAATACTCTACATATGTCATGTTGATTTTTTACCAAAATTCAGCACTGCACTAAAACAAAACGCAATGTAAAATTACGACAAATTCCTACTTAATCAACGAAATAAAAACATAAAACATTTTATCCACTCAAAGAATAAAAATAAACAAAATATATCAAATAAATCCTTAATTTAACTAATGATTTAGGATAAATAAGACTAAAATAGTGGGAAAATATGCATATGATGAAGAGTCATCACAACCCCAAACTTAATCTATTGCTTGTCCCCAAGCAACAATTAATTTCATATTTGGTCATGTTAAATGCACACTTAAATTCAATTTCTCAAATTATAATAAAACTCAAATTTCAAAGTTCTTGCTACTGCAAAACATTCATCATGCTCTATGGTTGTTTTCAAAAATAGAGACAACAAGATTTGTACACCTTGGCATTCATTCATCAAATTAAACTCTCTCTTCACACAATCTCACCAAAATTTCTCTCAAGTTTTTAGAAGGGTTATAAATTTATCACTCAAATCCTAGAACGTGCATCACGCTACCATAGGCGTGAAAAATTTCTAGTTAGCAATCACAATGCAGTAAACACATACATTTTTTTGAGGACTTTTTGGGTTGTAATGGGGCTTAGGTAAGGGTAGGACATTTTAGGATAGTAGGCTTTACCACTTGGAGTTAGGCATACATTTCCACCTTATTCTACAATTTTTTTTTCACCTTTTCATTATGGAGATTCTCAAACATTGACAAAAGAACCAAGAAGATGTTATTACCAAAGTACATTGAATTTTTTTTCTTTCTTCTTTAATTTTCTTTTTCTTCTTTTTATTTATTTTTTATTTATTTTCTTTTTGTGACAATCACCA
>PGTU02003174.1:0-15031 GCA_002896215.2 Cicer echinospermum
CTAGCTACTTAGGAGACTCCACGGGCACGGAATCACCAGGTGTTAGTGTTGTGTTAAAAATCCCAACAGGTTACACAAGGAACTATGTCGTTCCTTTGGGTTGCATTTTACCTTTTAATCGAAGGACTGCACTACTCGTTATTAAAATATTTTAACATGATCGAGAACTTTCCGCTCTAAAATTAATGGACTAATTAGCTTACCAAAGGTGTTACCTTGTTTTTTCTGTTATTTTATTTCTTTGAAAAAAAAAAACAGCCCTCGCTTTGAAAAAAACGGGTTACAATGCATTCTAATCAGCACTGCACATACTTTATAACATGATATATATATTTACTAAAAAAACCTTATAGCTTGTTTGCACCGTCCAACTTCTACTAAATATAATATAAGAACTAAGTCTTCATATTTGTTGTTTCAGGAAGCAAAGAAGGAAAGGACGGATACAAGGTGCCTTAGTTTGTTATTGGGTTTTTTTAGGTCAATCCAGACGTTGACTCTTCCAAGAGTGTTTTCGGGAGACACTGTGTTGTTTATAAATGTTATCTAAGTGGTCTTAGCACCTAACCCCTAAACATTTACCATCACCATCACATACACTTACACTTATAACACAAACTACACAGAAAAAAGAACCAAACATTCACATAACAGGTTAGTTCTCTCACGGACAAACACCTGGCATCTCTCACGGAACAACAACCACAATTCGACTAAGAAACTAATCGAAACGTACTACCTATCACAGTCCGTTACGTACCGAGGTGCCACCTATCACGTCTGCACAACTTACCAAAAAACGGTAAACTACTGCCTTATCACCCCGTACCGTTTACCAAGTGCCACCTATCCGGGTCAGCACGATTTACCAAATACACATAATAAGTAAACCAAAACATTAAGAGATTCCCCCATTCTAATTCTCATTTAACTAAGCCAGGAGTCTCTCACAGACAAAAGCCCATCTCTTCACGGAACAAACCAATTCACCAAGAAAGAAACGTAATCTAAACTACTACCTATCACGTCCATCACTGTTACCGAGGTGCCACCTATACACGGTCTGCCACAACTACCAACGTAAATCGTAAACGTAACTGCCATCACGGCCCGGAGTTAAACCAAGTGCCACCTATCCGGGTCAGCACGATTTACCAAAATACCATAAGTAACCAAACATTAAGAGATCCCCAATTCTTAATCTCATTAACTTAAACCAAGCGTAGTCTCTCACGGACAAACCCCTGTGCAGTCTCTCACGCAAAAACACAACCACCAAGAAGACGTAATCATAAACTACTACCTATCAGCGGGTCCGTACCTGTTAGCGGAGTGCACTATCACGGGTCTGACACTTACCAAACGTAAAATCGTAAAACGTGACTGCCAATCACGGGCCCTGTACCGTTTACCAAGGTCCACATCGCGGTCAGCACGATTTACAAAATAAAACATAAGAAAACAAACATTAAAAATTCCCCTTCTTAATTCTCATTTAACTTTAAACCAGGCGTAGTCCTCAAACGACAACCCCTGTTGCAGCTCTTCACGACAAACACAATCCACCCAAGGAACGAATCTAAAAGTATACCTATCACGGTCCTACTGTTACCACTGCCACCTATTCCACGTCTGCACAACTTACCAAAACGTTAAATCTAAAAGTACTTTGCCTATCACGGCCCGTTACCGTATTTCCAAGTGCCCACCGATCGCGGGTCAGCAACATTACCAAAACACCACATAAGGTAAACCGAACATATAGAATTCCCCATTCTGTAACGCCCAGTTAACGAAAGATGGCAAAACAAATATTAAGTAAAAAACATTAAGAGATTCCCCATTCATTCTCATTAACTTAAACATTCAAAAACAAACATAAGTAAGCCAAGACATTAAAGATCCCCATTCTAACGCCCATTAATTAACGATTTTCAAAACCCAAATATTAATTAACCAAACATTAGAGATTCCCCATTCTAACGCCCAGAACTTAAACAATTTTCAAAATAAACGCACATTAAGTAAACAAGCATTAAGAGATCCCCATTCTTAATATCATTAACATGGTTTCAAATAAACAAACCCAAAAAAATTCTCAATTCAATCCATAATTCAACACCAAAACACATCAATTCAACAAACATCAAGTATGCACACGCCAAATACGATGAACACACATCAACATAATAA
This sequence comes from Cicer echinospermum, assembly GCA_002896215.2. Lineage (NCBI taxonomy): Eukaryota > Viridiplantae > Streptophyta > Magnoliopsida > Fabales > Fabaceae > Cicer > Cicer echinospermum. Next base: position 2,194 of record PGTU02003174.1, read on the forward strand.
ATTTCATTTATTCAAAATCTTACATACGTGAGGTAAATTCATTTTTCCCAAAACAATACTCCAATCCTAACGAAATTCGTTTCCACACAACCACAGATAAGGCCCTAGATGCAAACTAAAAGTTTGGAAGGATCCCTTACCTTCGTGTTAGCTCTAACGTGCGAATACGACACCGTGAGTAAATCCGATAAATTTTCCGCTCGCAACGCCGTTTCCAAAATTGGTCCACTAGCACCCTAGCACGGAGGTGAGCAACCTTCCCTTCTATCACTTCTTGAAACGATGTTTTAGATCTAGGTGAAACGGGGAGTTTGTGTTTGAATCCCAAATACCGTTTTTCTTCGTTTTCGAATCAAAGAGGAAGAGTGGAGTTGAGAAATCCTTGTTCTATCACTCACCCACCTTGAGTACTATCTTGAAGAAAGGAAGCGAAGAAAGACGAAAATGGAGGAGAAGGGAAAATGGGTCACGCGCAGGAGGAAGAGAAGATGGAAAATTCTGAATTTCTTTCCTTCCTTTTTTCCTTTGTTGTTTCCTTCCTTTCTTTATTTCCTCTTTCCTTTATATAACCTTTTCTTTTCCTTTTCCTTCCTTCTATTTCCTTTCTTCTTATCTCTCAAGCAAAACATATTATCATAATGTATATATATATATATATTATATATATATATATATTATATAACTAACAAATATCTCAAATATATCTAGATATCTTAATTGTAATTAACAAACAAATATCATATTCCATAACCATTTCACACCCGTAACGCATTAAATTCTCGTAAAGGATTCACCGCACTTAATTTAAATTATTTATCGACGAGTAATTCCTAAACCGGCAATCAAAATATTCTTTTTGATCATAATACCTTCAAAATATTATTAACTTTGGCTAAAAAGCCTCCGAGCCAAAATCCTAAATACATAAAAATGCATAAAGTGATACTGTAAAATTTAAATTATGGGTCTTACATGCATCAACCTATAATAATACTACCCCTTAAACTCAATTAATGTGAAGAGCAAAATAATACCCAAAAATATCCTCATTACTAACTGTGGATAATTACACTCAAAGAACTATTAAAGCTACAATTGATAGCTTGAATTCCCAAATTTCAATGAAAACTACAACAATTCAAATTACAATCTTGTTACCATAAAGCAATTAATATCTTTGTTTGTCGTTCAGACAGCGAAATTACTAAATTTAAACAGTAGGTTTTACATATAAATATTCCGAAACTGGGCTCAGAGAAACCAGAAACAGACTCGGTAAATAAAAAGATGACAAGTATAAAAAAAAATACAGCAAGCACAAATAATCTGTTCTATGTGTTCTCAAAAACTATTAAGTCTATTCATGTCTTTATACATCTAAACGGGTTACAGTCTAACCCACATTAAAAAAAATTAAACCCCACTAATTATTGTCTAATCTGTTGAACATCGAGGTATACACATTTAACACTACATTCAACAAAGCATCTATGAAATGATCATCCAAACTTGAAAATGTACACAAATTTCAATTTACAATTGAAGTTTCAATAGTATTAGGTTAAACATCAATCAATAATATATCATTACTAAATATAACCCTTAAGACAGAAACCTAATATAAAGCATTACTAACAGTACCTTCTTGGCCTCGGCGCCAGGTGCGGCAGCTGCAGCGGCTCCACCAGCAGCAGCAACGGCAGGAGCAGATACGGCAACAGCGACACCACCGGCAGCGCCAGCGTTCAAAACGAGAACGTCAATGCTCTTATTCTGAGCAAGTTTGGCGAATAAGCTTGTCCAGTATGATTCGACAGTGACGCCAGCAGCTTTCAAGATAGTGTTAATCTTCTCCGCCTACAAAAAAAAAAAGCAAAGCAATTTGAGATCTGAAAATGAATTTGGTAAATTAGAAAGATGATTAAATGGAAGATAATAAACTAACGTTGATTGCGATTCCGTCATTGTGGAGCATCAAGATGGAGTAGATGCATGCTAACTCATCGGCACTCATGGCTGCGTATGGATTTGATCGCGAGCTGCTCCATATATCACGTCCATGTGGGTAGATATATATCTCACGTGTGTATATAAAAATATACACATATGTAATATATATATATATATATATATATATATATATATATATATATATATATATCTCTACCCACATGGACGTGATATATATATATATATAATATATCTACCCACATGGTATCGGTTAAAAGATCAATCAATAATATATCATTACTAAATATAACCCTTAAGACAGAAACCTAATATAAAGCATTACTAACAGTACCTTCTTGGCCTCGGCGGCATGTGGGGCAGCTGCAGCGGCTCCACCAGCAGCAGCAGCGGCAGGAGCAGATACGGCAACAGCGACACCACCGGCAGCGCCAGCGTTCAAAACGAGATCGTCAATGCTCTTATTCTGAGGATCAAGCTTTCTACTTCTGCATTAGACTTTTTATGCTTTAGTTTTCTTATAGAATATATTTTTCTTTGTTGGACTTCATCTGAGTACTAAAGAGCTAAAAAGCTAAAAAGCTTATTGAATAGAGCATACACAAAGAAAATAAATATGTATACTGAATAATTAAGCAAAAGACTGGATGTTTTTTCCTTCCAAAGTAGCTCTCCCCTCTCATTATAGCTGTTGAATTAGTCATCAGCCAATTCTTTTAAAAAATAATGTATATAATTATAGTTGTCAACATAGTTGGTTTAGTATTGTGAAGAGGATAGTTGCTTGGCTACCTAAGAACTAGTTTTAGAACTTAGAAATGAGAATCATTATTTAATCATGGTTCATGTTGTGTGGCGAATGCCGCAGACTGATGTTTTGTTTTTTTTCTTTTCCAGTTATATAAATATGTTTATTCAATGGATTTGATTATGTTGTGTTATGCTTGTTTTGCTTAATTCCTCGGTTCTGTTGGTATATTCAAGTCCTTCAAATCTTCAATGATATTTTGGTTTATAATTACATATATATGTTATTTATCACAGGATTCTGATTTGATGTCTTGTAATTTATAACTTTGATGGCACAGAAATTTGAAATAGTCATTGAGGATCAAGCTGGAAAACAGTTCAAATGTAGGATCAATTGAGGAAGCCGAAATGACAAATCAATGGATTGATTTATTTAGGGATTTGATATATGAATACTTGATTTGCTCGGCATTTTAAAGACATCCACAACTTTCTCTTTTTGTTATGAGCATTTTAAGATTCCCTTCATTAAGTGGCTACAAACCTTTTTGTGAATCCCCAAAACAAAAGTAAAAAATGAAATTCATCCGTAAATATAAATTACTTTATTACTTTTTTTTTAGTTGAAATTATTTTAGTATAATTTCATGAAAAACTTGAATCTAAAATAGATTTTCTTTCTGCAGTACGGGTACCTGGTCGCATGTGCAAGAGCGAAGTGATCGTTATATTTTTTTTAGCTTTCCTACTTTTATGGTTGCATGTGCAAAAGTGAAGTGGTCATTATATTTTTTTTAGCTTTCTTACTTTCATTTCTACGGCTCAAGTGGATATGCTTTGATTGCTTATTGCTCATTCAGGTTAGGACTAAAAACTAAAATATTTGGATTCTTACCCCATTTTCAACATGTTTTCTGTTTTGTGTCTACCTAATTCAGCATGCCTTGAATTATTTAGTACTTGGGTTACACATTATATTAAAGATTTTGTCTATAGGTTTGAAGTAGGACACATAAGATTTTGCCTTTAAGTGAAACTATTTACTACCTGAGTTTGCACTTTGCACACGTGTCAGTATATTGGAACCCTAAAACCAAAATCCGAAACCCTTAACATGAAACCCTAATATTGGAACCCTAAACCCAAAACCCTAAACCCAAAACCCTAAACTCGAAACACTAAACTCGAAACTTTAACTCGAAATCCTAAACCCAAAAATCTAAACTCGAAACCCTAAACCCGAAACCCTAAATTCGAAACACTAAACCCTAAACCCGAAACGCTTAACCTGAAACCCTGAACCTGAAACTCTAATCATGAATCCCTAAACCCTAAACCCAAAACTAGAAACCCTATACCTAGAACCAAAAAACCCAAAATCCGAAACGCGAAAATCTAAACCCCAAACCTCAAACCATAAACCCGAAACCCAAAACTCTAAACCCGATACAAAAACTGTAAACCCGAAACCCTAAACCTGAAACCCTAAACTTAAAACCCTAATCCTGAAATCCTAAACACGAAACCATTAACTCAAAACCCTAAAATTGAAACCTTAATGTCAAAACCCTAAACCCTAAATCCAGAAACTCGAAACCCTAAACGCAAAACCCTAAACCCAAAATCTTAAACAAGAAATTCTATACGAGAAACCCTAAACCCAAAACTCTAAACCTGAAATACTAAACTCGAAACTTAAACCAGAAATCCTAAACCCTAAACCGTAAACCCTTAACCCTAAACCCTAAACCTAAACCCTAAACCCGAAACCTTAAACTTGAATCCCGACACCCTAAACCTGAAACTCTAAAACTAAAACCCTAATCCTGAAACACTTAACTTGAAACCCTAAACACGAAACCCTTAACTTGAAACCCGAAAAATGAAACCTTAATGTTGAAACCCTAAACCCGAAACCCAAAACCCGAAACTCGAAACCCAAAACCAGAAACCTTAAACCTAAATCCAGAAACTCTAAACTCGACACTCAAATTCAGAAACCCTAAACCTGATACCCTTAACTCGAAACCCAAAATCCTTAACCTGAAACCCTAATATTGAAACCCGAAACCCTAAACCCGAAACCAGAAACTTTAAACCTAATCCAGAAACCCTATACTCGAAACCCTAAACCCAAAATCCTAAACCAGAAATCTTAAACCTGAAATCCTAAAACTCGAAAAACCCGAAACTAAAAATTTTAAATCCTAAAACCCTAAACCCGAAATCTGAAAACCGTTAACCTGAAACCTTAATCCTGAAATCCTTATCCCGAAACCCTAAACCCAAACATAGAAACCCTATAGCTAGAACAAAAAACCCAAAACCCGAAACCTAAATCCTAAACCCGAAACTCGAAACCCTAAACATGAAACCCTATAATTGAAACCCTAAATCAGAAACCTTAATCATGAAACCCTAAACCTAAAACCTTTAACCTAAATCCAGAAACCCTAAACTCGAAATCCTACCCAAAAACCTAAACCTAACCCTAAACCCGAAAACCAAAATCGTAAACCCGAAACCTTAAAAACGAATCCAGAACGCTTAATCTGAAACCTTAATCTTGAAACCCTAAACCCGAAACATTAAACTCGGAAACTTAAACCCGAAATCCTAAACCCAAAAATCTAAATCCAAAATCCTAAAGCTGAAATCCTAAATGCTAAACCTGAAACCCTAATTTGGAAACCCTTAAATCTGAACCCAAAACCCGAAACGCTTAACCCAAAACCCTAAATCCAAAACCCTAAACCCTAAACCATAAACCCAAAAATCTAAACTCGAAACCCTAAACCCAAAAATCTAAACTCGAAACCCTAAACCCAAAAATCTAAACTCGAACCCTAAACCCGAAATCCTCGAAATCCTAAATGCTAAACTTGAAATCCTAATCCCAAAACCCTAAACACGAAACCCATAACATGAAACTCTAAACTCGAAACCCTAAATTAGAAATCTTAATCCCGAAACCTAAAAACCTGAAACCTTAAACCTAAATCCAGTAACCCTAAAACTCGAAGCCAAAGCCTAAACCCAAAATCCTAAACCATAAACCCTAAACCTGAAACCATAAACCCGAAAAGCAAACTCCTAAACCGAAACCCAAAACCGTAAAACGAAATACCCTTAACCTGAACCACTTATCTTGAAAACCCTAAACCCAACACCCTAAACCTGAACACTAAAATCGGAACTTAAACTCGAAATCCTAAACCCAAAATCTAAACTCGAAACCCTATACCTGAAATGCTAAATGCTAAACCTGAAACCTTGATTCCAAAACCCTAAATCGGAAACCCTAACCCTAAACCTAAACGCTTAACCTGAAACCTGAAACCTAAACCTAAAACTCTAATCATGAAACCATAAACCCTAAACCCAAAACTAGAAACCCTATACCTAGAACCAAAATCCCAATACCCAAAAACTGAAACGCGAAAACCTAAACCCCAAACCTCAAACCCTAAACCCGAAACCCGAAACTCTAAACCCGAAACAAAAAACTCTAAATCCGAAATCCTAAACCCGAAACCATAAACCCTAAACCTTAAATATGAATCCCGAGACTCTAAACCTAAAACCCTAAACCCAAAACCGTAATCCTGAAACACTTAACCTGAAAGCCTAACCACTGAAACCTTAACTCGAAACCCTAAACTAAAACTTTAATGTTGAAACCCTAAACCGAAACTCGAAACCCAAAACAGAAACCTTAAACCTTAATCCAGAAACCCTAAACCCAAAACCCTAACCCAAAATCCTAAACTAGAAATCCCAAACCTGAAACCCTAAACCTGAAACCCTAAACTCTTAAACCCGAAAATCTTAAACCCGAATCATCATGAACCCTAAACCCTAAAACCTAAACTTGAAACCCGAAACTCAACCCAAAACAAGAAACTTTAAACCTAAATCAAGAAACTCAAAACCCCTAAACCCAAAACCATAAACCCAAAATCCGAAACAAGAAAATCCTATATACCCGAAACCAAAAAATCCTAAATCCCAAATCACTTAACCCGTAACCAGAAACCCTAAATCAAAAATCTAAACCCGAAACCCTAAACCCGAATCCAAAAATGCTAAACCTGAAACCCTAATCCAGAACCCTAAATCTGAAACCCTAAACCCTGAACCCGAAACGCTTAACCTGAAACCCTAAACTCAAAACCCTATACCTCATAACCCTAAATCCTAAACCCTAAACCGTAAACCGTAAACCATAAACCTTAAATCCTAAACCCAAAACTCTAAATCCCTAAAACTCTAACTCCAGGACCCTAAACTTGAATCCAAAACCCTAACCCCTAAACCCAAAAATCTAAACTCGAAACCTTAAACCCGAAATCCTAAATGCTTAAACCTGAAACCCAAATCAAAAACCCTAAACACGAAACCCAAAACATGAACCGTAAACTCGAAACCCTAAATCGGAAACCTTAATCCTAAAACCCTAAACCTGAAACCTTAAACCTAAATCCAGAAACCCTAAACTCGAAACCCTAATAACCCAAAACCCTAAACCCTAAACCTAAAAATCCTAAACCCTAAACCCTAAACCCAAAATCCTAAACCTTAAACCCTAAACCTGAAACCCTAAACCTGAAAACCAAAATCCTAAACGCGAAACCTAAAACCAAAATCCGAAAACCTTAACATGAAACCCTAATATTGGAACCCTAAACCCGAAACCCTAAAACCAAAACCCGAACACAAAACACTAAACTCGAAACTTTAACTCGAAATCCTAAACCCAAAATCTAAACTCGAAACCCTAAACCCGAAACCCTAATTCGAAACACTAAACCCTAAACCCGAAACGCTTAACCTGAAACTTGAAAACCTGAACCTGAAACTCTAATCATGAATCCCTAAAACCTAAACCCAAAACTAGAAACCCTATACCTAGAACCAAAAACCCAAAATCCGAAACGCGAAAATCTAAACCCAAACCTCAAACCCTAAACCCGAACCCAAAACTCTAAACCCGATACCAAAAACTGTAAACCCGAAACCCTAAACCTGAAACCTAAACTTAAAACCCTAATCCTGAAACCCTAAACACGAAACCTTTAACTCGAAACCCTAAAATTGAAACCTTAATGTCGAAACCCTAAACCCTAAATCCAGAAACTCGAAACCCTAAACGCAAAACCGTAAACCCAAAATCTTAAACAAGAAATTCTATACCCGAAACCCTAAACCCAAAACTCTAAACCTGAAACACTAAACTCGAAACTTAAACTAGAAATCCTAAACCCTAAACCCTAAACCGTAAACCCTATACCTGAAACCCTAAACCCGAAACCTTATACTTGAATCCCGACACCCTAAACCTTAAACTCTAAAACTAAAACCCTAATCCTGAAACACTTAACTCTAAACCCTAAACACGAAACCCTTAACTTGAAACCCTAAAAATGAAACCTTAATGTTGAAACCCTAACCCGAAACCCAAAACCCGAAACTCGAAACCCAAAACCAGAAACCTTAAACCTAAATTCAGAACTCTAAAGTCGACACTCAAACCCGAAACCCTAAACCTAATACCCTTAACTCGAAACCCAAAATCCTTAACCTGAAACCCTAATATTGAAACCTGAAACCCTAAACCCGAAACCAGAAACTTTAAACCTAAATCCAAAACGCTATACTCGAAACCCTAAACCCAAAATCCTAAACCAGAAATCTTAAACATGAAATCCTAAACTAAAAATTCTAAATCCTAAACCCTAAACCCGAAATCTAAAACCGTTAACCTGAAACCCTAATCCTGAAATCCTTATCCCGAAACCCTAAACCCAAACATAGAAACCCTATACCTAGAACAAAAAACCCAAAACCCGAAAACCTAAATCCTAAACCCAAAACTCGAAACCCTAAACATGAAACCCTATACTTGAAACCCTAAATCAGAAACCTTAATCCTGAAACCCTAAACCTAAAACCTTTAACCTAAATCCAGAAACCCAAAAACTCGAAATCCTAAACCAAAAACCCAAAACCCTAAACCCTAAACCTTAAACCTACCCGAAACCAAATCCAAACCCGAAACCTTAAAACCGAATCCGGAACGCTTAATCTGAAACCCTAATCTTGAAACCCTAAACATTAAACTCGAAACTTAAAACCCGAAATCCTAACCCAAAAATCTAAATTCAAAATCCTAAACCTGAAATCCTAAATGCTAAACCTGAAACCCTAATTCCGAAACCCTAAATCTAAACCCAAAACCCGAAACGCTTAACCCAAAACCCTAAATCCGAAACCCTAAACCCTAAACCATAAACCCAAAAATCTAAACTCGAAAACCCTAAATCCAAAAATGTAAACTGGAACCTAATACCCGAAACCTCGAAATCCATGCTAAACTTGAAATCCTAATCCCAAAACCCTAAACACGAAACCCATAACATGAAACCCTAAACTCGAAACCCTAAAATTAGAAATCTTACTCCCGAAACCCTAAACCTGAAACCTTAAACCTAAATCCAGTAACCCTAAACTCGAAGCCCAAAACCCAAAACCCAAAATCCTAAACCATAAACCCTAAACCTGAAACCATAAACCCGAAAAGCCAACTCCTAAACCGAACCAAAACCGTAAAACCGAAATACGAAACCCTTAACCTGAACCACTTATCTTGAAACCCTAACCTGAACTCTATCATTGAACCATAAACCTATACCCAAAACTAGAAACCTATACCTAGAACCTAACCCTAAACTCAATACCTTAAAAAACTGAAACGCGAAACTCATAAATCCCAAACCTCAAACCCTAAACCCGAAAACCCAAAACTTTAAACCCAAACCTCTAAACCCGAAACCAAAAACTCAAAACCCGAAATCTTAAATCGAAACCCAAAACAATAAACCCGAAACCTAAACTTGAATCGCGAGACTCTAAACCTGAAACCCTAAACCCAAAACCGTAATCCTGAAACCTTAACCTGAAAGCCTAACCACGAAACCTTAACTCGAACCTAAAAACTAAAACTTAAATGTTGAAACCCGAAACTCGAAATCCAAAACAAGAAACCTTAAAAACCAGAATCAGAACCCTAAACCCAAAATCCCAAAACTAGAAATCCCAAACCCGAAACCCTAAACCTGATTACCCTAAACTTGAACCGAAAATCTTAAACCCGAATCCCTAATCATGAAACCTAAACCTTAAACCAAAAACTCGAAACCGAAACTCACCAAAACAAGAAAAACCCTAAATCAAGAAACTCGAAACCCTAAACCTAAAACCCTAAACCCAAAATCCGAAACAAGAAATCCTATACCCGAAACCAAAAATCCTAAATAAATCACTTAACCTATAACCAGAAACCCTAAATCCAAAAACTCTAAACCCGAAACCCTAAACCCTGAAACCCAAAATGCTAAACCTGAAACCCTAATCCAGAACCCTAAAATCTGAAACCCTAAACCCTGAACCCGAAACGCTTAAACCTAAATCTAAACCCTAAACCCGAATCCCTACCCTCCATGAAACCCTAAACCGTAAAACCTAAACCCTCGTAAACCCTAAACCGTAAACCTAAACCCAAAACTAAATTCCCAAACTCTAAACTTAAGACCTAAACCGAGTCCCGAAACCTAAACCTAAAACCCTAAACCCAAAACTCCTAAACCTCCTAACGTAAATAAACCCTAACTGTAAACCGAAACCCCTAACACTAAACGTAACTCGAATTCCTAAACTTAAAACTCAATTGTGAACCCTAAACCCCAACCTAAACTCAAAACTCGAACCTAAACCAGAAACTTTAAACCTAAACCAGAAAAACCTAAACTCGAAACCCTAAACCCAAAATCCTAAACCTGAAAATCCTAAACCCGAAACCCTAAAACTGAAACCCAAAAGCAAAAATTCTAAATCCTAAACCCTTAATCCTGAAACCCTTATCCGAACCCTAAACCCAAAACTACAAACCCTATACCTAAAACAAAAAAACTAAACCCCAAACATAACCCTTACCCCAAACAAAACTCTTAACCATAATCTCTAAACTGGAAACCCTAAACTCGAAAACAGTAAACTTGAATCCTGAAACCTAAACCTAAAACCCTTAACTAGAAACCCGTAAACAGAAACCCAAAACATGAACCCGTAACTCAAACCTTAAATCAGAAACCTTAATCCTGAACCTTAAACTTGAAACCTTTAAACCCAAATCCAGAAACCCTAAACTCAAACATTAAACCCAAACCTAAAACCAAAATCCTAAACCTCAACCCTAACCCCTAAACGAAGGAAACCCTAAATCTAAAACCAAAATCGTAAACCGAAACCCCTAAACCGAAATCTGAAAACCATAAACCTGAAACCCTAATCTGAAACCCTAAATCGAAACCCTAAACTCGATACACTAAACTCGAAACATAAACCCGAAATCCTAAACCCAAAAATCTAAACTCGAAACCCTAACCCGAATCCTAAATGCTAAACCTGTAACCTAATCCCAGAACCCTAAATCTGGAACCCTAAACCCTAACCCAAAAATCTAACTCGAAACCTTAAACCCGAAATCCTAAATGCTAAACCTGAAACCCAAATCAAAAAACCCTAAACACGAAAACATAAATCGGAAACCTTAATCCCAAAACCCTAAAACTGAAACTTAAACTAAATCCAGAACCCTAAACCCGAAACCTAACCAAAACCATAAACCCAAATCCTAAACCCTAACCTGAAACCTAAACCGAGAACCAAAATCCTAAACCCGAAACTCTAAAACCGAAATCCGAAACCTGAACTTGAACCTTATTCTTGGAACCCTAAACCCGAAACCCTAAACCAAAACGCTAAATCCAAAACACTAAACTCGAAACTTAAACTTGAAATCCTAAACCAAAAATCTATATTCGAAACCCTAACCTGAAATCCTAAATTTGAAACCCTAAAACCCAAACGCCTAACCTGAACTGAACCTGAACCTGAACTCTATTCACGAAACCTTAAACCTAAAACTAGAAACCCTATACCTAGAACCCAAAATCCGAAATGAAAACCTTAACCCCCAAACTAGACCCTAAACCCGAAACCCTTTAACTCGAAACCTCAAAACCTGAACCTTAATCCCAAAAAACCATAAACCAGAAACTCTAAACCTAAACATAATCCCAAAACACACTAAAACCAAACCCCAAACCCATCTAATCTCAAAACCTAAACCCTACACCCGAAACACCAAACCGAAATCCTAAATGCTAACCTGAAACCTGTTAATCCCAAATCCCCAAAATCCGAAATCGTAAACTCTAAAACCAAAACGCTTAACCTGAAACCCTAAACCCTAAACCCGAAACCATAAACCCGAAACTTTAATCATGAAACCTAACCCAATCTAGAAAACCCTATACAAGAACCAAAAACCGTAAACCTACACTCGAGACTCTAAACCCGAATCTTAAATGCTAAACCTGAAACCTATTCCCAAAAGCCTAATCACAAAACCCTTAAATTCAAAACCGTAAACCCCTAAAACCTAAAATCTAAACCCGAAACCCTAAACCTGAAACCGTAATCCCGAATCTTAAATAAACTGAAACTCAAACCCAAATCAAACCTAAATTCGAAACCCTAAACCCAAAACGCTTACCTGAAACCCTAAACCCGGAAACTTGAAATTGTAATGATGCAACCCTAAAACCAAAAACTAGTAACCTATATCCTAGAACCAAAACCCCAAAATCCGAAATCTCTGAAACCCAAAATCTCGAAATCTAAAACCAAAACTTGAATCCAAAATCTAAACTGAAACCCTAAACCTAAAACCCTAATCCTGGAAGACTTACACCGAAACCTTAACACGAACCCAAAACCCAAAAATGAAACCCTAAAACTCAAACCCTTTACCTCAAACCCTAAACGATGAAACCTTAAATCCGAAATCCTAAATCCGAAACTCTAAACTTGAAACCCAAAACCAGAACACCTTAAACCTAAATCAGAAACCCTAATACTCGAAACCCTAAAACTTAAAACCCAAAATCCTATGATCATGGATAGTCATAATTGTTGATCTATGCAGATACTATGGAATGAATATGTTCTGAAGTTATATTGTTGCTAATAATATGTTTTGACTACTTGGGTAAAATTT
>PGTU02003175.1:0-21024 GCA_002896215.2 Cicer echinospermum
AAGTAAACGAGACATTAAGAGATTCCCCATTCTTAATACTCATTTAACTTAAACGATTTTCCAAAACAAATATTAAGTAAACAAGACATTAAGAGATTCCTCATTCTTAATACTCATTTAACTTAAACGATTTTCCAAAACAAACATTAAGTAAACAAGAGATTAAGAGATTCCCCATTCTTAATACTCGTTTAACTCTAATAGTTTTCAAATTCTACACAAAACAAACTCAAACATATTATCAGATTCAATCCACGATCCAAACCAAAACACATCAATTCATTTCTCCACAAAATCCAACCATACACATATCAAATTTCAACAGTATTAATTAAGAACACGTCAAATAGGCAAACACAAATCAACACAATCCACCACTCAAACACAACAAGTTTCATTTACTCAAAATCATATATAAATGAGTTTAAATCCATTTTCCACGAAACATTCATCAATATAACCAAAACCTAACTCTATGATTTTACCCATAAAGGCTTAGATTCATTTTCTCCAACAACACTTCAAACCCTAACAAAACCTTTCACACAACCACAGATAATCCCTAAATGCAAACTAGAAGTTTGGAAGGAGCCCTTACTTCACTTAGCTTTCAGTTCGATACGGTACCGCAATTAAAATCGGTAAATCTCCGCTCGCAACGTTCGCTCCAAATGTTGGTTCCCTGAGCACCTGGTGCGTGGATGAGCAACTTCCTCTCTATTCTCTTGCGAAACGAGCTTAGATCTAGAAAACAGAGTTGGTTTGACGTTTGAATCCCTAACACCGTTTTCTTTTTCAATTCAAAGAGGAAGAGTGAAGTTGAGAAATTCTTGCTTTTACCCACAAATCCTGGTTTCTATTTTTGAAGCCAAGAAAGAAAAGAAAGCCAGAAGAAGCAAGAAGGAAGAACAAAGGCGAACTCGCGAGGCAAGAAGGAACGCTTCTGTTTTTCTCTGTTTTCCTTTCCTCTTCTTTACATATATACTTGTAAACATATGTATACATTACATATAATAACTATAATATATATATTAATTATTACTATATTAATAATATTAATATATATATTATATATTAATAATTAACCTAAACCATAAAACCATAAATATCTAGATTATTTGAAATCATCATTTCTCACCATTTTGATTAAAAAATATCTTACTCTCGTCGGCAACTCATTGACAGATAAAAAATTTTCAGCGACAAGTGTTATTTTTAACAAAACTCTCTGGTGTCTGACACGTCCGTGCCAAAAATTAAAAAAAAAATTAATAATAAATAGTATATATAATATAATTTAATATAATAAAAATAAAAACAAATTAACCCCACTCATTCTCACTCCCTCATTCTTCCCTAACTTTCTCTCTCTCCCTCTCGGCACACACTCCCCTCCCCCCTTTTTTGTTGTTTTTTTTTCTTTCTTTCTTTTCCTTCTCTTCTCCTTGCTTCTTCTCACTCTATCACTCAAACCCTCAATCCTTAAAAGAGATTTAACATCCCCACAAGCTTAATTTCTCAAAATCCTACAAATTCTTTTGGCTGGGATTTTTGGGTTAGGGTTTGTGTTCTAAGGAAGGAAAAGGATACCCATCTCTTGAAAGTGGTTTATTGAAACTCATTGAGGTAAATGCACAACTCTAATCCTAGTATGAATTCATAGAAAAATATAGTTTTGAGTAAAAATCTTATTTTGTGCTTAGAGTATATTTAAATGATTTTAGCAGTTATTTCTAGAGTTAGTTATTTGTAGAATAAATTTCTCTAGAAGCCTTGGAAATATTTTTGATACTCAGATTTGTTCAATGAGACCTTTGCCCGGCTACTCTGAGAGTTGTTGGAGAGCAAACTTAGATGATTCTCATAACTGTGGAGTTGACACGATCATGTCATATATTTTTATACTACTATTATTATTTTTACTTGTTTTCTATATAAAGTATTATTGAAAATTTGGGAACACAAATATTGATTTTATATCGATTGAAGTTATTTGATTTAACGGTCGTTGTTATATAATATGGTTATTTTTGATTTACGTATGAGCTACAATATTTAAATCTTGAATTGTTTTGCGATTGAATATGTTTTTTCATCGAATTACGATGAAAGATTTTAAATGCGCGTTTTGAAAATCGGTGTTATAATTATTAATCGTTAACTGCGTTAGGTGCACCTAGTTACCAGTGTTGATTAGGGAGAGTTAACCGTTAGAATTGAGGCCCTTAAGAGAAGGTCATCCGTAGGAGGAGAGGCTATCAACGAAGCTGTAAGCTCCTATTGATACGTGCTGATGCGTTGAAATAGAGGGGAGAGGGCCTCCGTTAGATGGAGCCGCTTAAGGGAAGGCCACCCTTAGGAGGAAGGCTATCAATGAGATAAAGCCGGCTTTGTTCTAAAATTTGGTTTGTTATTGTTTGATTTTTATAATGATTTTAGGTTGTTCATTTTGATTTGTTTCGTTATTCACTGGATTTTTTAATATTTTTGTCAAGCGATTAACAGTTTTCTGCTTTTGTGTTCCTTCTAATTGAATGGTATTGTTGCTCCCATAAGTCTTTGTGACTTACCCCTTTATGTTGCTAATTTTTTCAGATTCGCAAGCAGCTGCGTAGAAATATGTTATTTGATTCAATCCACCAATATTTTTTTGGTAGGCTCTTGATCAGACTTTGTAACATTGTTGTTATGTAATTTGCAGCTATTTGGGAGTCTAGAAATTTTTGGAAATTGTATTAACGTATTAGATTATGTTCTTTGAACTTGTGATAAATTGAGAATTTAACAGGGATTTTATAACATTTGGGAATGTTGGAATTACAGAGATACTCTGTCCGAATTTGAGGGAAATAATGTATATAATATATATATTGCAATGGTTAGGGAACGATTTAGTGTTATTGTTAGTTAGTTGATAGGCTTGCAGGCTAGGAGTATCGCTTGCCCGCGCCGGTCACGGCATTATTCTTTGGGTCGTGACAGTGTCCAATTCTTCGTAACGTAAAATGTATGATTCTTCGACAAATAATTTTAATCCATTTCCATAAATATATTTTTGGATTTATACCATAATACCAAAACTGGACTAAAAGCTAAAGAACTTCAACACAATCACCTAAAATTGTATAATTAGGATTTAATTAAGGGTCTTACATTACTACCCCCTAGAAAATTAGTTTCGTCCTCGAAACTTAAAGCATGATGTAACAACCACACTAGGTTGGTACTCAAATTCAACATACAAGTCACAACTTGTTTCACCCGGGCCCTACTCGAAAAAAGTGTTGCTACCTGGGGTTTCATATGGTGGTTATAACTCTACACACATCCTGTCGGTAAGGCTGTCATTCCATAAACAATATTATTGTTACTATCAACTAAGAGATTAAGATGATCAATCCCCTCAATTTGTCAATAATAACACAACCAGATAGTGGCTTAGACTATCTTAGCCGAACTTAATAGGCTCCTTGCAATTACAAAAGCAGTCAACAATCTTCTCAAAGTCCATTGAATTTCCCTATATTTTCCTAAATAAACTTTGATCTGTCGTGGAAGTAAACTATCCATAACCTCTGTCACATAGTTCATTGGCATCTATTGGTACGATAACATACCATTTGGTACACCAAACTGAACACTTAGAATGACCAACCACATTGAGCACAGAACAATCATACATCGAGAACTAAAACTAAATTTCTCCTTGTCCACAAATCCTCGATTTTTTTAGTCGTACAACTACGGTCAATTGTATGTTTCTTATCGGTATGTTATTCCAGTTATAAATTTAATAATTCATCCCCACATATGATGGTGATCAAACTACCTCAATATTTTTGAAAACAAGCAAAAGAACTATACCACTTGGGACAGACACCAAATTCCCTTTGATTGACGAACAAATAACAATCCACATGAATGCAATAATGTCTTTATAATATTGGCATACCTTTATAATAATAATGTTTGAGTATAGGTGAGATCATTCCTTTCCTGGAATCTTTAATTGTCATGAAGCTACATCTCTTAATGTGCTGCTCACAAATTTCTTGGTACATTTTCACAATATTTGGTCCACTTCGCTGGATTCTTATTCTTGTCAACCTTCACCGAGATACAACTGAAAGATCCTAACAATCGATACGTCTAAAAAATTATTTCTCAAACGTTCCTCATACATTTCTAAGAATATTATCTATAACTTCACCCTCATAAATTTGCAGTAAAATATTCAAAGACTGCACATACTTTCATTGTTCATCTAGTACTAAACACTCAGTTTAAATCTCAACGCTTGATTTCCCAAGACCAACGACTAAATCATATCATTCGTTAATCTCTTCTTTTTCACTTTCTATCACTTAATTAGGATTCTAAAATTTGATCCTCAAAATCTCCCAAACATTTCCATCCTTAACATGAATTATTTATCACTTGCTTGCCTCAACTCCGTTCGATTATGAAAGTTCTAAGCATTACTTGGTCCTCCATCCAACCTTGTGGACTTTTAAATCATAACTAAAAATATAACCATCTTAGGGTCTCCAAATCAATCTCGAATATCCTTCGACTATCAAAATATTAACATCCTCTTAGTATTTTCCATCTTTAATAGACTCTCAAACTTTATTTACCACAGATTCTCGAAGTATTCTCGTACTCGATACTTCAATTTCCACTTAATGGTAACATAGAGTTTCAATACATCAAGGCTTAACTCATTATGTTTTCCGAACAGAACCGCTCAAATTCACATTTACGTGTCTATAGATTCATCAATATCACTATCCATACTTCTATCTCTAAACCAAAAGAGATTTGTCACTTTCAATCAAAATATTAGTTCACTCTTATACTCGCATGAGTATTTCATACTTAATAAATCCAGTAGTTTGCGAATATCTAGTCTAACTCGGGAACTGCTGAACTTTATCCGTCAAGGTATCAACTATTCTCTCAAAGCGTATTTTATCTAACATAGGAGTATTTACTCCTAAAGTGCATGGCGCTACCTTGTAACCAATACCGTCTCTTCATTGACAACCTAAGCACCAGAATGTGTTTCAAATGGAAGCCCACATCTTCCTCAACAATTCCATGATGTTCACATCTCTCTTGACAGTTGTCAACTCATCCAGTTTCATCCTGAAATCTACAAAGAAAAACATCTAATACTTTTCCTTACAAGTCTCCACTTAGATCTTTACTTGAAATCTTTATTAGTCTAATGATTAATTTCATCCATTCTCATCATCTTCGAGGTTACACGAAACAACGACATAGCCTATGTTGTCCTTGGAACGCATTTTCAATAAATTCCAATGTCGTCATGATTTGCTTCAACTTGCATGACCATCCGTCATCTCTAAGATCTTTTTCCACTTCTTGAATCCACTGGTCAACTCTTTTCCTGAGTTCATCTCCTCGAACTATTGGAGGATGGTAGACGAATATCTAACCCTAATCTTAAGAGCACAGATCTTCTTTCCCTCTCTCCAGATCCGCGAGTTTTGCGCAGTTCGTGCAACACAAAACTTCCATGTTATGTAGCTCCAACATTTGTATCCTACTGAGTTCATTACTTGCAACGTCGTTTCTTGGAGGTAGTGTTTCCGAAAAACCAACATCAAGAAGAAGTGTTAACACCACTTCGAATAATTCCAAAACTAAGTTTTCGAATATATCAACACATAATAACTATTTTGGACTTGACAACCCAAACCACCTAAACCGACGCATGATCAAATAACAACTCCGAATCTACAGGTTGACCTACAATCTATAACTAAAGGTTCCACAGCCCCCAAAGAAAACCAAACCCAAGCTCTGATACCACAATGTAACACCCCGATTTTCAAAGCGAGGGTGTATTTTTTTTTTCAAAAGAAATTAAAATAAAACAGAGAAATAAATAAGGAAATACCTTTGGATAAATAATTGAGTCATTATAATTTACAAGCAGCGGAAAAGTTTCTCAAAATATGAATCCAAAATATTTACACATCAAAAAGTGGTACATGTAACCCATCGAAAATAACATGTCAAGCTGACAATATTAGTATAGGTACAGTCTTCCATTTTAAAATAAATACAAATCAAAAGAGAGACGTTTGTTCCCTCTATGTCAACCTATTCTGATCATTCTCCAAAACAAACTAAACGCCCTGAGTGATCTCTACGCGCCCCGTAAGATCCTCCTAACATAGCTCCAGTAAGGCATTCACCTCTACATTCCCATCCACAGGGTACGAACCGGTAGGATTGTCCTGGCTCTCATCTGAGGGCAAAGCCCAGATTTCCACAATAGTTGTAAAGGGTCACCAACTAAAATTAACAGTTAACACATAACATTTAAGTTTTTAAATGCACAAAATAACCTTTCAATCTAGCATGCACCTTAAAAGGGTTTTCCATATGCTAAAAGTTCATGTAACACTTGCCAAATAAAAATGAAATCAAAATAAGGTTCTCAATTCAACAAGTAATACATAACTAACCAAGACATTGATAAATCAATTGAGCAATCTGTTATCTAACTCAAAATAAGAATTTCTACTAAGCCAATCGATTTCCAAATCGATTTCCTGAAGGTTTTTAGTGAAATATGCACTATGGGCTTAAATCAATCGATTGGGCAATCGATTGACAGGATTGTTGAGGCCCTGACTTAATGCCAATCGATTTTCAAATCGATTTTTGTCAGTTTTGCTGAATTCCTGCATGGCCAAATCGATTGGGAAATCGATTTTATAAATAGTTGAGCTCGTGTAACTTCCCAAATCGATTGGGAAATCGATTTCCCTGCCTATCCTTCACAACATCACGAGCTCGATAATAGTTTTGATCCATCATAACGATGCTATAACTCAATTCCCGAAACATAGAACTTAGACACTTTATAACACAACACCTTCTACATACATTCTGACATTCGAAATTTATTTGCATCAAACATGCTATCACACAATTCCAAAACAAAACCCTCCGCGAGAGGCGTAAATCCTAAACGTACCAGTCTTCCTTCAACGAACACACGAGTGCAGTCTCTCATGGACACAACACATTTAACCAGGTGTGTAGTTCTCATCACGGACAAACACCTGTGCAGTCTCTCACGGACAAACACAATTTATCAGATGTAGTCTCTCACGGAAAACCACATGTGTGCAGTCCTCTCACGGACAATTCACAATTATTTTACCAGTGCGTGTAGTCTCATTCACAGACGAACACCGTGCAGTCTCTCACGGAACCAAACACATTTCCACGACGGAACTGCAAATTCATTCAAACACTCAATCACAAAGCTTGAATCAAACACGACTCATTGCGTGCCAAAGCACCCTAATGCAATACGTATATGCCAAAATGCATGGACTCGGAATTCCAAACCAAGACCCTCCTCGAAGGGCCGTAAATCATAATTGTACCGCCTATCGCAGGCCAAAGTACCAATTACCGAGGTGCCACCTATCACGGGTCAGCACGATTTACTAAAAAGCGTAAATCATAAACGTACCACCTATCACGGGTCAGTACTGTTTATCGAGGTGCCACCTATCACGGGTCAGCACGATTTACTAAAAGAAAAAGCGTAAATCGTAAACGTACCGCCTATCACAGGCCAAAGTACTATTTACCGAGGTGCCACCTATCACAGGTCATCACAATTTACCGAAACGTAAATCGTAAACTACCACCCTGATCACGGGTCAGTACTGTTTATCCGAGGTGGCCACACTATCACGGGTCAGTGCACGCATTTACCAATAATGAAAATGAAAACATGAGCATACATTGATAACTGACTCCATCCACAAGAAATCGTAATTAAGTATAATCAGAATGCAGATATTAAAAGATTTAACCACTCATTTATTATTAATCATTGACTCATTTTAAAACTTACAACGATTTTTTCAACATCAAACATTAATGCAAACTGATTAATATTAAGAGATTCCCCCATTCTTTATATTCTTTTAACTTAAACGATTATTCACACCAACATTAGTAAACAAGACATTAAGAGATTCCTCATTCTTAATGACTTATTTAACTTCAACGATTTTCCCAATACACAACATTACAAGTAAACCGAGATGTGATTAAAAGATTCCCCATATTTTAATACTCATTTACTCTAATGGTTTTCACGCCAACATTAAGTCACGTAGACCTTAAGAGATACCATCTCATTCTTAATACTCGTTTAGACTCTAGATGGTTTTCAAATTCCACTCAAAACTAACTCATCTTATTATGCAGATCCAAACCACAACTCACACCAAACACATCAAGTTTATTTCTCACAGATCCAACATACACAACAATCATGACAAAATTCATCGATATTAATTAAGAACACGTCATACGAAGTAACACAATCACACAATCCACCATCAAACGCAAAAATTTTCATTTACTCAAAATCATAATTAATGGAGTTTAAAATCATTTTCCACGAAACATTCTCAAATTATACCAAAAACTAATCTAAGATTTTACCCATAGCCATTAGATTCATTTTTCCCCCAACAATCAACACTTCACCCTAAACAAATTCGTGTCCACACAACACAGCTTAGTCCCTAAATGCCAAAACTAAAAGTTTGGAAGGAGCCCTTACGCTTAACGATTATCTTTACGTTCGATTACGTTTACGCGATTAATCCGGTAAAAATTCTCGCTAACGTCGCCTCCAGTTGGTTCTAGACCGTAGCGTAGGTAGGAGCAACTTTCTTTCTATCTCTTCGTGAAACGAAGCTTAGATCTAGATTGAAACGGGGAAAGTTGTGTTTGACGGTTTGAAATCCTAACACCGTTTTTTCTCGTTTTCGAAACAACGAGGAAGTATGAAGCTTGAGAAATCCTTGCTTCTTACCATAATCTTGGGTTTCTAGTCTTGAGCAAAGAAAGAAAGAGCCAAACCAATGAAAGAAGAAAAGAGTCGGCTAGGCAGCGGGAGGAGAGAGGAAATGTCTTTTCTTTTCCTTTTCCGTCTTCTATTTCTTCCTCGATTCTTTTCTTTTCTTTTCTATCTCATTTCCTTTCTTCCCCACAAACATACATATATATATATAGATTTATATATATATATTAATTACTTTTAACAAATATCTCCAAATATCTAGATATTTATTAAATTACCATTTTAACCCATAAGCAATTAAATTCTTCGTAAAGATCCACCGCAGTTAATTAAAAAGTATTCATCGACGGTAATTCCTATCGGCATCAAAATATCCTTTTTGGTCATTAAACTCCCAAAAGTATTAATAACTTATGGCTAAAAAGCCTCGAGTTCATACCAACATACACTTTAATACATAAAGTATACTTTGAAAATTTATGGGTCTTACAATATCGATTTTAGTTTTTTAACCAATTCTTATGCTCCAATAAATGTGCTATTTGTCATTGGATTAACATTTAGGTATTTTTGTCTCCCTTAAGTTTTTTTCTAGTCTCGATTAGGGTTTTTAATGAATCCTTGAACCATAAGTGCGTTTGAGTTATATTAGATTAACATTTAGGTCATTTTCGTCATCTTTAACGTTATTCTAGTCAAATTATAGGGGTTTTAACCAATCTTATTATCCCAATAGTTTGTTGGTGTATTGGATTAACATTTAGTCAATTTTATCCCCTATGCTTATTTTAATATTTTGGGTTTTTTAACCCAATACTTAATGCACCCAATAAGTGTGTTTGTGACATGGTGATGAACATTAGGGTCATTTTTGTCCTCCCTAAACTTATTCTATGTCCAACTAGGGATTTTTTTAACCAATCGTGTGCATCCCAATAATGTTATTTGAGTCATTGGTTTAAACATTTAGGCTCATTTTCGTCCTCCCTAAGGCTTATTCTTGTCTAATTAGAGGTTTTTAACCAATCTTATGTAGCCTCAATATGTTTATTTGTGGTTATAGATGGTGGACATTTAGGTCATTTCGTCCTCTCAGGTATATTCTTGTCAAATAGGGGTTTTTAACCAATCTGTGTCATCCAATAGGTGTGTTTGTGTCATTGGATGATAACATTTAGGTCATTTTGTCCTCACTATACTTGTTCTTGTCCAATTTAGGGTTTTTAACAAATCTTATGCTCAAAGTAAGTATTGTGTCATTGGATTAAATTTCGGTCATTTTCGTCCTCCTAGGACTTATTCTTTCAAATTAGGGTTTTTAACCAATCTTGTGCATTGCAATAAAGTTTGTGTCATTGGATGACAATTTTGGTCATTTTCGTCCTCCCTAAGGCTTATTCTTTCCATTAAGGGTTTTTAAGCCATCTTGTGCATCCAATAAGTTATTTGTGTCATTGATGCAGGTCACATTTCGTCCTCCCTAGGCTTATTCTTGTCCAATTAGGGTTTTTAACAAATCTTGTGCATCCAATAGTTCATTTGTGTCATTGGATGAACATTTAGGTCATTTTCGTCCTCCCTAGAATTATTCTTTGTCCAATTAGGGTTTTTAACCAATCTTGTGCATCCAATAAGTTCATTTGTGTCATTGGATTAACATTTAGGTCATTTTCGTCCTCCCTAGGCTTATTCTTTTCCAATTAGGGTTTTTAACCAATCTTGTGCATCCAATAAGTTCATTTGTGTCATTGGATGAACATTTTAGGTCATTTTCGTCCTCCCTAGGCTTATTCTTGTCCAATTAGGGTTTTTAAACAATCTTGTGCATCCAATAAGTTTCATTTGTGTCATTGGATGAACATTTAGGTCATTTTCGTCCTCCCTTTTTAGTTTATTCTTAGTCCAATTAGGGTTTTTAACCATTTATCTTTTGGCATTATTCTTGTCCAATTAGGGTTTTTACCAATCTTGTTCATTTGTGTCATTGGATGAACATTTAGGTCATTTTCGTCCTCCCTAGGCTTATTCTTGTCCATTTAGGTCATTTTTAAGGCATTCTTGTGCATCCAATCTAAGTTCATTTGTGTCATTGTCATTGGATGAACATTTAGGTCATTTTCGTCCTCCCTAGGCTTATTCTTGTCCAATTAGGGTTTTTTACCAATCTTGTGCATCCAATAAGTTGTTTGTGTCATTGGATGAACATTTAGGTCATTTTCGTCCTCCCTAGGCTTATTCTTGTCCAATTAGGGTTTTTAACCAATCTTGTGCGTCCAATAAGTTCATTTGTGTCATTGGATAATTTATGTCATTTTGTCATTTATGTTAACATTTAGGTTATTTTCGTCTCCCTAGGCTTATTCTTTCCATTAAGGGTTTTTAACAATCTGTGCATCCAATAAGTTCATTTGTGTCATT
Organism: Cicer echinospermum; assembly: GCA_002896215.2. Taxonomy (NCBI): domain Eukaryota; kingdom Viridiplantae; phylum Streptophyta; class Magnoliopsida; order Fabales; family Fabaceae; genus Cicer; species Cicer echinospermum. The sequence goes on from PGTU02003175.1 coordinate 11,294, forward strand.
GGATGAACATTTAGGTCATTTTCGTCCTCCCTAGGCTTATTCTTGTCCAATTAGGGTTTTTAACCAATCTTGTGCATCCAATAAGTTGTTTGTGTGTCATTGGATGAACATTTAGGTCATTTTCGTCCTCCCTAGGCTTATTCTTGTCCAATTAAGGGTTTTTAACCAATCTTGTGCATCCAATAAGTTCATTTGTGTCATTGGATGAACATTTAGGTCATTTTCGTCCTCCCTAGGCTTATTCTTGTCCAATAAGGGTTTTTAACCAATCTTGTGCATCCAATAAGTTCATTGTGTCATTGGATGACATTTAGGTCATTTCGTCCTCCTAGGCTTATTCTTGTCCAATTAGGGTTTTTAACCAATCTTGTGCATCCAATAAGTTCATTTGTGTCATTGGATGAACATTTAGGTCATTTTCGTCCTCCCTAGGCTTATTCTTGTCCAATTAGGGTTTTTAACCAATCTTGTGCATCCAATAAGTTCATTTGTGTCATTGGATGAAACATTTAGGTCATTTTCGTCCTCCCTAGGCTTATTCTTGTCCAATTAGGGTTTTTAACCAATCTTGTGCATCCAATAAGTTCATTTGTGTAATTGGATGAACATTTAGGTCATTTTCGTCCTCCCTAGGCTTATTCTTGTCCAATTAGGGTTTTTAACCCAATCTTGTGCATCCAATAAGTTCATTTGTGTAATTGGATTAACATTTAGGTCATTTTCGTCCTCCCTAGGCTTATTCTTGTCCAATTAGGGTTTTTAACCAATCTTGTGCATCCAATAAGTTCATTTGTGTCATTGGATGAACATTTAGGTCATTTTCGTCCTCCTAGGCTTATTCTTGTCAATTAGGGTTTTTAACCAATCTTGTGCATCCAATAAGTTCATTTGTGTCAATTGGATTAACATTTAGGTTCGTCCTCCCTAGGCTTATTCTGTTCAATTTAGGGTTTTTAACCAATCTTGTGCATCCAATAAGTTCATTTGTGTCATTGGATGAACATTTAGGTCATTTTCGTCCTCCTAGGCTTATTCTTGTCCAATTAGGGTTTTTAACCAATCTTGTGCATCCAATAAGTTCATTTGTGTCATTGGATGAACATTTAGGTCATTTTCGTCCTCCCTAGGCTTATTCTTGTCCAATTAGGGTTTTTAACCAATCTTGTGCATCCAATAAGTTCATTTGTGTCATTGGATTAACATTTAGGTCATTTTCGTCCTCCCTAGGCTTATTCTTGTCCAATTAGGTTTTTTAACCTATCTTGTGCATCCAATAAGTTCATTTGTGTCATTGGATGAAACATTTAGGTCATTTTCGTCCTCCCTAGGCTTATTCTTGTCCAATTAGGGTTTTTAACCAATCTTGTGCATCCAATAAGTTCATTTGTGTCATTGGATGAACATTTAGGTCATTTTCGTCCTCCCTAGGCTTATTCTTGTCCAATTAGGGTTTTTAACCAATCTTGTGCATCAATAAGTTCATTTGTGTCATTGGATGAACATTTAGGTCATTTTCGTCTCCCTAGGCTTATTCTTGTCCAATTAGGTTTTTAACCAATCTTGTGCATCCAATAAGTGTGTTTGTGTCATTGGATGAACATTTAGGTCATTTTCGTCCTCCCTAGGCTTATTCTTGTCCAATTAGGGTTTTTAACCTAATCTTGTGCATCCAATAAGTTCATTTGTGTCATTGGATGAACATTTAGGTCATTTTCGTCCTCCCTTAGGCTTATTCTTGTCCAATTAGGGTTTTTTAACCAATCTTTGTGCATTTTACCATAAGTTCATTTGTGTCATTGGATGAACATTTAGGTCATTTTCGTCCTCCCTAGGCTTATTCTTGTCCAATTAGGGTTTTTAACCAATCTTGTGCATCCAATAAGTTCATTTGTGTCATTGGATGAACATTTAGGTCATTTTCGTCCTCCCTAGGCTTATTCTTTCCAAATTAGGGTTTTTAACCAATCTTGTGCATCCAATAAGTTCATGTTGTGTCATTGGATGAACATTTAGGTCATTTCGTCCTCCCTAGGCTTATTCTTGTCCAATTAGGGTTTTTAACAAATTTGTGCATCCAATAAGTTCATTTGTGTCATTGGATTAACATTTAGGTCATTTTCGTCCTCCTAGACTTATTCTTGTCCATTAGGGTTTTAACCAATCTTGTGCATCCAATAAGTTCATTTGTGTCATTGGATGAACATTTTAGTCATTTTCGTCTTCCCTAGGCTTATTCTTGTCCAATTAGGGTTTTTAACCAATCTTGTGCATCCAATAAGTTCATTTGTGTCATTGGATTAACATTTAGGTCATTTTCGTCCTCCCTAGGCTTATTCTTGTCCAATTAGGGTTTTTAACCAATCTTGTGCATCCAATAAGTTCATTTTGTGTCATTGGATTAACATTTAGGTCATTTTCGTCTCCCTAGGCTTATTCTTGTCCAATTAGGGTTTTTAACAATCTTGTGCATCCAATAAGTGTGTTTGTGTCATTGGATGAAACATTTAGGTCATTTTCGTCTCCCCTAGGCTTATTCTAGTCCAATTAGGGTTTTTAAACAATCTTGTGCATCCAATAAAGTTCATTTGTGTCATTGGATTAACATTTAGGTCACGATTTTCGTCCTCCTAGGCTTATTCTAGTCCAATTAGGGTTTTTAACCAATCTTGTGCATCCAATAAGTGTCATTTGTGTCATTGGATGAACATTTAGGTCATTTTCGTCCTCCCTAGGCTTATTCTTGTCCAATTAGGGTTTTTAACCAATCTTGTGCATCCAATATGTGTCATTTGTGTCATTTGTGTCATTTCGTCCTTATGAACATTTAGGTCAATTTCTTATGCTCCAATTAAATATTTGTGCTTGGATTCTTTTAGTCCAATTAAGGTTTTTAACCAATCTTGTGCATCCAATAAGTGTGTTTGTGTCATTGGATGAACATTTTAGGTCATTTTCGTCCTCCCTAGGCTTATTCTTGTCCAATAGGGTTTTTAACCAATCTTGTGCATCCAATAAGTTGTTTGTGTCATTGGATGAACATTTAGGTCATTTTCGTCCTCCCTAGGCTTATTCTTGTCCATTTAGGGTTTTTAACCAATCTTGTGCATCCAATATAGTTCATTTTGTCATTGGATGAACATTTAGGTCATTTTCGTCCTCCCTAGGCTTATTCTTGTCCAATTAGGGGTTTTAACCAATCTTATGCATCAATAAGTTATTTTGTGTCATTGGATGATCATTTAGGTCATTTTTAGTCCTCCCTAATTTTATTCTTGTTCATTTAGGGTTTTTAAACAATCTTGTGCATCCAATAAGTGTGTTTGTGTGATTGGATGAAACATTTAGGTCATTTCATCCTAACTAGGCTTATTCTTGTCCATTTAGGGTTTTTTAACCAATCTTATGCATCCAATATTCATTTGTGTCATTGGATGAACATTTAGGTCATTTTTCGTCCTCCCTATAGGCTTATTCTAATCCAATTAGGGTTTTTAACAAATCTGTAAGAATCCAATAAGTTTGTTTGTGTCATTGGATTAAGATTAAGGTCATTTTCGTCCTCCCTAGGCTTATTCTTGTCCATTTATGGTTTTTAACAATCTTGTGCATCAATATAAGTTTGTTTGTGTCATTCTATGAACATTTAAGTCATTTTCGTCCTACCTAGGCTCATTCTATTCCATTTAGGAATTTTAACCAATCTTGTGCATCCAATAAATGTGTTAGTTTTCATTTGATTTATATTTAGGTCATTTTGGTCCTCCCTAGCCTTATTCTAGTCCATTTAGGGTTTTTAACCAAACATATGCATCCAATAAGTGCATTTGAGTCATTGGATTAATATTTAGGTCATTTTTGTCATCCTTAGACTTATTCTAGTCCAATTTAGGGTTTTTAACCAATCTTATGCTCCAATAAGTTGTTTGTGTCATTGGATTAACATTAAGGTCATTTTCGTCCTCCTTAGGCTTATTCTAGTCCATTTAGGGTTTTTTAAACAATCTTGTGCATCCAATAAGTTGTTTGTGTCATTGGATTAACATTTAGGTCATTTTCATCCTACCTAGTCTTATTCTTGCATTTAGGGTTTTTAAAACAATCTAGTGGATCCAATATATGCTTTTGTATCATTGGATTAACATTTTTTTCACATTAGTTATGCCTAGGGCTTATTCTAGTCCATTTAAGGTTTTTTAACCAATCTTATGCAGCCAATAAGAGCATTCTAGTCCATTTAAGTGTGTTCGTGTCATTGGATTAACATTTAGGTCATTTTCGTCCCCCCTTTGCTTATTTTAAAATATTTTGGTTTTTCAACCATTCTTATGCACCAATAAGTGTGTTTGTGACATTGGATTAACATTTAAGTCATTTTCGTCTTGCCTAGTTTTATTCTAGTTCATTTAGCTTTTTTAAACAATCTTGTGATTCCACTAAGGCGTTTGAGTCATTGGATTAACATTTAGGTCATTTTCATCCTCCCTAGGCTTTTCCTTTTCCATTTACGATTTTTAAGCAATCTTATGTATCCAATATGTGTGTTTTATGTTATTGGATTAAAATTAAGCTCATTTTCGTCATCCTTTGACTTATTCTAGTCAATTTATAGTTTTTAACCAATCTTAAGCATCCAATAATTGCGTTTGAGTCATTGGATTCACATTTCGGTCATTTTTCGTCATTCTTCAACTTATTCTAGTCAATTTAGGGTGTTTAACCAAACTTATACATTCCAATAAGTTCATTTGTGTCATTGGATTAACATTAAGGTCATTTTCGTCCTCCCTATGCTTATTCTATCCATTTTAAGGTTTTTTAACCAATCTTGTGCATCCAATAAGTTCGTTTGTGTCATTGGATTAACATTTAGGTCATTTTCGTCCGTCCCTAGGCTTATTCTATTCCTTTTAGGGTTTTTAACCAATCTTATGCCTCCAATAAGTGTGTTTGTGTCATAGGATTTACATTTAGGTCATTTTCGTCCTCCCTGGGCTTATTCTTGTCCATTTAGGGTTTTTACCAATCTTGTGCACCCAATAAGTTCATTTGTGACAATGGATTAACATTTAGGTCATTTTCATCCTCCTTGGCTTATTCTTGTTCGTTTAGGGTTTTTAAATAATCTTTCTATCCAATAAGTGCGTTTGTGTTATTGGATTAACATTTAGGTCATTTTCGTCCTCCCTTTTACTTATTCTAACCCATTTAGGATTTTTAACCAATCTTGTGCATCCAATTAGTGTGTTTTTGTCATTGGATTTAACATTTTGGGCATTTTCATCCTCCCTACGCTCATTCTTGTCCATTTAGGGTTTTTAACCAATTTTGTGCATCCAATATAAAAAATGTTACTGTCATTTGGATTAACATTTAGGTTAGTTTTTGTTCTCTCTAGGCTTATTCAAGTTCATTTAGGGTTTTTAACCGGTCTTTGCATCTAATAAGTGCGTTGTGTCAGTCATTGGATTAACATTTAGGTCATTTTCGTCATCCCTTCAACTTATTCTTATCCAATTTAGGATTTTTAGCAATCTTATCCATCCTATAAGTTTGTTTTTGTCATTGGATTAACATTAATGTCGTTTTCGTCTTTCCGAGGCTTATTCTTGTCCATTTAGGGTTTTTTTTTTACCAATCTTATGCATCCAATAAGTTCGTTTTGTGTCATTGGATTAACATTTAGTTTTTTTCTTCCACCTTAGGCTAATTCTTGTCCAATTAGCGTTTCTTAACAATCTTGTGCATCCAATAAGTGTGTTTGTGTCATTAGATTAACGTTTATGTCATTTTCATCCTCCTTAGGCTTATTCAAATCCATTTAGGGTTTTTAACCAATCTAGCGTTTCTTAACAATCTTGTGCATCCAATAAGTGCATTTGTGTCATTAGATTAACGTTTATGTCATTTTCATCCTCCTTAGGCTTATTCAAAATCCATTGAGGGTTTTTAACCAATCTTATGTATTCAATAAGAGTGTTTGTGCCATTGGATTATTAGTTAGGTCATTTTTCGTCATCCTTCGACTTATTGTAGTCAATTTTGCGTTTTTAACCAATCTTGTGCATCCAATAAGTGTCTTTGTATCATTGGATTAACATTTAGGTCATTTTTTTCATCCTTCTAGTTATTGTAGTTCATTCAGCGTTTTTTAACACATCTTGTGCATCCAATAAGTGTGTTTTTATTATTGAATTAAAATTTAGGTCAATTTAGTCATCCTTTGACTTATTGTAGTCCAATATCGGGTTTTTAACCAATCTTGTGCATCCAACAAGTGAGTTGGGTCATTTGATTATGATTTAGGTCATTTATGTCCATCCCTAGGCTTATTCTAATCCATTTAGTATTTTTAAACAATCTTGTGCATCCGACAAGTGAGTTTGGGTCATTTGATTAACAGATTTAGGTCATTTTTTGTTTCCCTAGGCTTATTCTTTTCCATTTAGGGTTTTTAACAAATCTTATGTATCTAATATGTGTGTTTGTGTTATCGGATTAACAGTTAGGTCATTTTCCTCATCCTTCGACTTATTCTAGTCAATTTAGAGTTTTTAACCAATCTTAAGCATCCAATAATTGTGTTTGAGTCATTGGATTGACATTTAGGTCATTCTCGTCATCCTTCGACTTATTCTTGTCAATTTAGGGTGTTTAACCAATCTTATACTTCCAATAAGTTTTGTTTTTGTCATTGGATTAATATTAAGGTCATTTTCGTCCTCCCTATGCTTATTCTAGTCCATTTTGGATTTTTAACCAATCTTTTGCATCCAATAGGTGTGTTTGTGTCATTGGATTAACATTTAGGTGATTTTCCTCCTCCCTAGCGTTATTCTTTTCCATTTAGGATTTTTAACCAATCTTATGCATCCAATATGTTGTTTGTGTCATTTGATTAACATTTTAAGTAATTTTCGTCATCCCTCGACTTATTATAGTTCGTTTAGTATTTTTAACCAATCTTGTGCATCCAATAAGTTCGTTTGTGTCATTGGATTAACATTTATGTCATTTTCGTTCTCCCAAGGCTCATTCTATTCCTTTTAGGGGTTTTAATAAATGATATGCATCCAATAAGTGTGTTTAGTGTCATTGGATTAGCTTCCAGTAAGTGTGTTTGTGACATTGGATTAACATTTAGTTCATTTTTTTCATCCTTGTTTTATTCTAGTTCATTTAGGTTTTCAACAATCTTGTGCATCAAATAAGTTTGTTTGTGCCATTGGATTAAGATTAAGGTCATTTTCGTCCTCCTAAGGCTTATTCTAGTCCATTTAGGGTTTTTAACCAATCTTTTGCAGCCAATAAGATTTAGTGTCATTTGATTAAAATTAAGGTCATTTTTGTCCTCCCTAGTCTAGTTCTAGTCCATTTAGGGTTTTTAACCAAACTTATGCATCCAATAAGAGCATTTAAGTCATTGGATTAATATTTAGGTCATTTTGTCATCCTTATACTTATTCTAGTCAATTTAGGGTTTTTAATCAATCTAATGCATCCCATAAGTTTGTTTGTGTCATTGGATTAATATTAAGGTCATTTTCGTCCTCCCTAGGCTTATTCTAGTCCATTTAGGGTTTCTAGACAATCTTGTGCATCCAATAAGTGTGTTTGTATCATTGGATTTACATTTAGGTCATTTTCATCCTCCATAGGCTTATTCTTTTCAATTTAGGGTTTTTAACTAATCTTATGCATCCAATAAGTGCGTTTGTGTCACTGGATTAACATTTAGGTCATTTTTGTCCTCCCTAAGCTTGTTCTAGTCCATTTAAGGTTTTTAACCTATCTTTTGCATCCAAAAATTGTGTTTGAGTCCTTGGATTAACATTTAGGGTGTTTAACCAGTCTCATTTTCATCATCCTTCGACATATTCTAGTCAATTTAGGGTGTTTAACCAGTCTTATGCTTCCAATAAGTTTGTTTGTGTCATTGGATTAACATTAAGGTAAGTTTTGTCCTTCCAATGTTTATTCTAGTCCATTTAAGGTTTTCGACCAATCTTATGCATCCAATAGGTGCGTTTGTGTCATCAAATTAACATTTAGGTCATTTTTGTCATCCATCGAGTTATTGTAGTTCGTTTAGCGTTTTTAATCAATCTTGTGCATCAAATAAGTGTGTTTTTATTATTGGTTAAAGTTTAGGTCAAATTCGTCATCCTTCGACTTATCGAGTCAGTTGACTAACATTTAGGTCATTTATGTCATCCCTAGGCTTATTATAATCCATTTAGTGTTTTTAAACAATCTTGTGTATCTAATATATGCGCTTGTGTTATTGGATTAACATTTAGGTCACTTTTGGTTCTCCTTAGGCTTATTCACATCCATTTAGGATTTTAAAAAATCTTATGCATCCAATAAATGTTTTATTGTCATTGGATTAACATTTAGGTTATTTTTGTCCTCCTTGAGTTTTTTCTTGTCGATTTAGGGTTTTTAACCGATCCCTTGTAACCAATAAGTGCGTTTGAGTTATTGGATTAACATTTAGGTCATTTTCGTCATCCTTCTACTTATTCTTGTCCAATTTAGGGTTTTTAACCAATCTTATGCATCCAATAAGTTTGTTTGGGTCATTGGATTAACATTAAGGTAATTCTCGTCCTCCCCAGGCTTAATCTTGTTCATTTAGGGATTTTAAACAATCTTGTGCATCCAATAAGTGTGTTTGTGTCATTGCATTAACATTTAGGTCATTTTCATTGTAAGACCATAATTTTAAAGTACACTTTATGTATTTTATATGTTTGGATTTTGGCTCGGAGGCTTTTTAGCCAAAGTTAATAATACTATGGAGTTTATAGGATCAAAAAGTTATTTTGACACCGTTTAGAATACTCGTCGATAAATAAATTTAATTTAAGTGCGGAGAATCCTTTACGTAGAATTTAATGCGTTACGGGAGAAATTGTAATTTAACAAATATCTAGATATTTTGGATATTTGTTAAGTTATATTTAATATATATATATATATATATATGTTTGTTGGAGGGAAAAAGAAAGGAAATTAGAAGGAAGGAAAAGGAAAAGAAAAGGTTATATAAAGGAAAGAAGGAATAGAAAGGAAGGAAAAAACAAAGAAAGGAAAAAGAAAGGAAGGAAAATCCGATTTCCATGTTCTTCCTCTGCTACCCGCGCCATTTTTCCCTCCTTCTCCCATTTTCATTTTCGTTGCTTTCTTTTCTTCAAGACTAGTAACCCAAGCGTTGGGTGAGTGTTAGAACAAGGATTTCGCAACTCCACTCTTCCTCTTTTATTCGAAAACGAAGAAAAAACGGTATTTGAGATTCAAACACAAACCCCTTTGTTTCTTCTAGATCTAAGCTTCGTTCGCGAAGAGTTAGAAGGGAAAGTTGCTCACTACCACGCTACGGTGCTAGGGGACCAATTTGGAGGCGACGTTGCGAGCGGAGATTTTACCGGATTTGCTCGCGGTACCGAGACGCACGTTAGAGCTAACACGAAGGTAAGGGCTCCTTCCCAAAACTTTTAGTTTGCATCTAGGGCCTTATCTGTAGTTGTGTGGAAACGAATTGTGTTAGGATTGGAGTATTGTTTTGAGAAAAATGATTTTTCCTCATGTATGTAAGATTTTGAATAAATGAAATTTATTATGTTGATTTGTGTTCATCGTATTTGCATGTTCATACTTGATGTTTGTGATTGATGTGTTTTGCGTGTGAATGATGAATTGATGTGTGAAGAATTTTTTTGAGTTTGTTT